>CALYLW010001224.1:7018-133288 GCA_944989445.1 Ampullaceana balthica | reverse complement strand
CATGATACTATATATATATATAATAAAATCACTTTCGACATGAATGTAATACTAATGTCTACACTTAATTTCTAATGATAAGAGTATTTGGAACACCGTAATATAAGAAGCAAGTAAGTTCACATCATTTTAAATAACAAGTGCTAGGTTATGGATTCTAGTCTAGCCTGTTGCTAATTTTTATATACACAATGTAATCAAACTTTTTTTTGTCCAAGTCCAATGCTCATTTATGTCATTCTATGTTTAATTCCTAGTTATTGGGTGCGTTGCAAACACCTTTCTTATTCCGTATGCAAGAACAAACACATACAAGTTTTCCTTCTTCCCGTCCGGAATTCGGGCGTGGAATGGGTTGCCTGAAGAATCCAGGAAAACCAACACTTTATCAACATTTAAATCTCTAATAAAAATGCAGGACTAAACACAAACCATAGATAAGCGTAGGACGCAATAATCTTCTGTATAGAAGGAGCGTCTGTAAACAGATAAGATAAGATAAACCTCCCCAACTCCCAACCATTAAAATAATAATAAGAGTGAGATTCTGGTGCCGCATTTACAACTAGTGCACAACCTCATGGCCTTCGATATTGAATAATACGTGAACAATATAAACAAGGGTGTAGACAGGGGCGCGCAAAAGTAAAAGTAGAGTTCTTTACTGGTTCCATGTGTCATGTGACATTTACTCAACTCGCTTTACCGTTAATCCTTTACTTATTTTACTTCGCTCAACAAACTGAAGTTATTGATCGCTTGACTTGGCGAATTATTTCTGGAATTATGCGTGGCTAGATCTAGTTAAGAGTTAAAATAGCATATTTTATTATATTTTTAAAATAAAATAGAATAAATTTATTTCCCTACTGACTGAGTACAGGTGTTTTTATTAACACATTTACGTTATCGAATAGAACCTACAAAATAAATTAAGACAAAATAAAGTCATGTGACATTTTTGTCCAATGAAAACCAAACACGCTTGTCAGTCCGTAAATATTACACCGGAACCCGTACCGGTGCCACGTTGAGAAGTATAATAGTAGACTCTTTCTTTATTACGGACTGATAGAAACAAGCAGTGTTCATACCTTCACAATTACAAATCATGATTCGGTTAGTTTTAATAACTCTAGCTGTCATTGCTAGACTATCAGCCGGTGATGTTGAAGAAGAAGATGGAGTTTTGGTTTTAACAAAGTCTAATTTTGAAGGAGTTATTGCAGATAATGAATTTGTTTTGGTAGAATTTTGTAAGTATTGTTGTAATTGTCTCTGTCAATTGTCATATTGACATCATATTGATATTGGTTTTTGTTGTTGGTGTCTTGTATTTATTCATATAATATTATTAATATGATTACTATTTACTTACGCTTAGTCCTAGTCATTTCACTAAAATGTCGAAATAAAAGCCCAATGATGTTAAGCATGCCATAAGTGTATAACTTCAGGGCCGTAAGTCGTAAACTTGTCGTAAGTGTAATTGTGATCGTAATGATATCTACTCTATTCTCTATCTACACAATCCATTTTGAATTTACTTGAAAGTGTATGAGTTGGGCATAAGCCCACGGTTTTTGTATATTTTTTGTGTGGAGACTACCGTCCATCTTACATAGCCTATATAAGATTATATTAATATAGACAGCTCTACAGTCTATTGAATTGTGATTGTGTATTAGTCTGAGCCACACTACAACCACAGTTGCATTGAATCCTGTTTGAAGTTGTCTTACTTAAGACTTAAGTCTACACTAGACACCAGGCTCAGTAGGCGTAGGCCTATGAGTATGTCACACTCTGACTTGATGGGATAAAAAACTTTTAGACGATATGAATAAAAATTAAAATTTTAGTAAATATTGTGCAGAATTTTTTTTATTTTTTAAAAACATTTATTTTCAATGGAGATAAATTCAAAGTAAGTTCACAATTTTATTATGATAGTGTTAACTTGCACAGTATCATCCCGTGTAAGTTATTTTTTTTGTAAGTTAGACGGGATTAGAGGAACACTTAATAGCTCCTGATATAAGTTTTTAAAATTCACCTAATGTACCGAACTTCTGTGGTCTCATGATTGAGAGTTGGACTGGTGAACGGAATGTTGAAGAACAGGCACGGGTTCGATTTTCGATTGAGACTAATACTTTTTCTTTTTTTTACAATTCTTAAATTCTTCTAATTACGATTAAATTAGATCTTTTAGTTTTAGGGTCAGGGTTAGAGTTAGTTGTCTATTTTTTACATTAAAATAGAAAAACAAATATATTGAAATCAATTTAAAATTCTTATTATAATTACGATTAAATTAGATCTTTGAGTTTTAGGGTCAAGGTTAGGGTTAGTTCTCTATTTTTTACATTAAAATAGAAAAACAAATACAGTAATACAGGGACTAAAACTAATTAAATCAATTTAACATTCTTATAATTACAATTATATTGTAATTATTAGTTTTAGGGTCAGGGTTAGGTTTAGTTGTCCATTTTTTACATTAAAACATGACCGTACCATGCAAGTTACATGGTTATTTAATATTAATATTAGCATATTATCAAAGAGGCACAAATACAATGCATTAACCACTTTTGCTACACAATATAGATATCACCTCATCTTGGTTGGGATTGTTAAAAAGCCTTTTATTAATTTTGCAGTATTATATACCTGCCCTGTACTTTAAAAAAATTAATAAATATTTTAAAAAATAAATTGTGCTAGATAATTCAAAGTTATCTTTAAACATTGCAATCACTATGTTCCTGTCTCTTTAAATTTTGATATTTAAAACTTAGTCTATTTGAAGTTATCTTTATTATATGACTTGGGCTTTTATTGAAATAAATTAAAATTGAATAAATCATTAGAATTAAAAAAAAATATTTTGTAATAGATATTTCGAAATTAGACTTCACATTACAATTTCATTGTTCATGTCTCTTTTTTTTATTTTGAAATACCAAAATTATTTGGGGCTATCTTTATGTGACCTTAGGGATCAATTCGGAGAGCAGTGATAAATTTTGGATTTTGTATGTTGTGGTGTCTAAATTGTCTTCAACAAAAAATCAAGTGATTGAGGTGGAAATAAATTTACATATTAATTTTTTAAATTTATTTAATATATTATAATAAAAAAAAGATTTTGAACAGCCTTTATTTCCATTTGATCAAAATCTTGTCCAACAATCCCTTAAAAATCTCTTTGCAGCAAGTTGTTTGAATATTTTGCTTATGAAATTCTGGGAACTAAGTATTGGGGTCAAGGATGTATAATTATGTTAGATTGTAATTCTTAGCAATGCAGACTTATTCTTACTAGCATTAACCCTTTCGTACTGCTTTACATTAAGCTTATGGCAGTTTAATTAATTTAACATAGGCACTCTTTTGAATAGTTTGTTAATGATTTATAAGTATATAGGCTTGTTAGACATGTTTTTTTTAAAAAAAGGATAATTTTTTATTTATTTAAAAATTATCTGGTAGTTATGTTCATTAAGTTTATCTTGAAATACTTCAACTTTCTTTTTACCCCTTCTGTGCTATAACAGATGCTCCTTGGTGTGGACACTGCAAGGCTCTTGCACCTGAATATTCAAAAGCAGCAAAGAAGTTGAGTGAAGATGGCTCCAAAATCAAGCTGGGTAAAGTTGATGCAACTGTTGAATCTGACCTGGCTGAGAAATACCAAGTAAGAGGATACCCAACTCTTAAGTTCTTCAGAAATGGAAATGCTCTTGAGTATTCAGGTAAAATAAAAGATTTGGTGAAAATTTAAGATGTGTTAAATTATACACATTTATTTATTACACCGTACAATGAGTAATGTTTATTGACATGTGATGAGTAATTTTTATTGTGACAGGTGGTCGTCAGTCCAGTGATATTGTCAACTGGCTAAACAAGAAAACCGGCCCCCCTGCTACAGATCTTAACGACAAGGATGCTGCTAGTGCATTTAAAGAAAAACAAGACGTTGTTGTCATTGGCTTCTTCAAGGTATATACTTATTTGATTTAGTGTTTCAGGTTAAACTAGTATTTAATTGTAGACCATCCTTTTAATCAATTCCAGATGGTTTTAAATCATTTCCCCCTGAAGTACTAAATTTTCCTTACAAAAATAGAGTAACTTCCTTTAGCTTTTGATTACATTTGAAAATATTTTCTTTACCTTAAATTATTAATTAATCTTAAATATAAAACAAAACAAAAATGCACCAATAAATGGATTATGTTTAATATTAATATAGTCATCATGGGAGGGGGGGGGCATTGAGTAAAGATCGATGATGTGATTTTTGGCACCTCTGGTGAACACAAACTTGTAATAAACACGTCATACTGAAACACACATATACTGAAAGTAGAAGGAGATAAAAACATCTTTTTTTAAAAAAAAGATTAAAATCACGTCTCTGTCCAAAGTCTTGAGGGTAGCAAGATTTCGGTGTTATTTTAAAATTTAAATTAAGAGACTGTTGCGGGAGGGGGGGCGTCTTGAAGACACCCCGCCCCGGTGTATTTAGTCACACCAAAAGTTAATGAGTTGATATGCATTTCTTTCTTTCCTTGAATGTAGGATCTTGAATCTGATGGTGCTAAAGAGTTCCTTAAAGTTGCAAGTGCTCTGGATGATATTCCTTTTGGCATCACATCTGAAGGTGAAGTTTTTGCTGACAATAAAGTTGAAAGTGATGGCGTTGTTCTTTTCAAAAAGGTAATATTTTTTAAATAAAGTGTAAATAATGAGTGAATGTGCTACCAGCTTAGTTTTTTTTCTTCATTGGGGATGTGAGAAATGATAAAGAATGGTCTTTGTTTCAGGAAGTAAAATATTAGGTTTTGTGTAATAGTTAAAGCTACTCATTTTTGTAGCCTTTTATCTTGTAAACACCAAATAGTACAAATTTTATTGTCAAATAAAAAATTTACCTGATTTATTTTGTAACTTAAGACGTGAATTAATATAAATATTCTGTTGTCTGTTCAAATGCCACAAAGGGAACGACAAAAAAAAAGTGATTTTTTAAAGGTATTTTTTGTACCAATGTTATGTAAAGTAACTTCACATTTCCAGTTTCATTAACTTTTACAAGGCTGATAAATTTTGAAAAAAAAATAGATGTAATAAAGGGAATAACATTAAGTTATGGCCACTGCAAGGTCTAGTGAAGGGAATGGAAGTCAACTAGATTAAAAATTTTAGGAATATCATAACATTTTCTTTAGCCATTAATAGATAACTAAATGTAATAATTCTACAGGAGTCATTCCATTAATATGACTGTCGACCTTGGTTTGCTTAGAGTTCTTTTTTTCACGACTAAATTGGGTTTATATAGAAATCCCCCCCAAATGATCCTGCACTTTTTATACAGTTCTCTAGTACTGGTATGTGGGTGGTCACCTCAAATCATCAAGCACCTCAGTTTACATGGCTTATGCGTCAAACAAACAAACTGGCTCTTTTTGAACATTTTCTTCCTTCTCAGTGTACAAATTTGCTGTAGTTGAAACTTGTGAGTACAAAGCTTTACCAGTTTTGTTTTAAAATCCATCAACTTGATGTTACAGTCGGTTTTTATATAAGTATTTTCTTGTTGGGTTGGATTGTGAGCCTTGTATATTTGACTTGTGTCATTTCGATTAATTTTTTTTCTCTTTCAATTTAAGGTAAAATGTAATATAAAATAGTTGATAAGTTTTATTCCCTTTATAGATAAGATTTAGTTTCCCCTGTGCATTCTATGATTTGTACATTTATATATATTCACATTTTAATTAGCTAAACGTACAGAATATTTAAGGGTTGAACATACTATACAAGCATGGACAAAAGTGCTAAAAAAAGCATCAAAATTAAACCATTACAAAATTTGTGCTTTTCTTATTTTAAACTTAAATTTTTCTAGGGTAAAATATATAAATGTCTATATATTGCTGCTTTCATCCAACCCAACACATTGTTTTATAAAAAGTTTTAAAAGAATTCATTACAGGGTTTCAGAAGTGTTCCCTTCTTCATGGCAATAACTGAAATATTAAACAGCACATTTAGCATCTATGTTTGCAAAGAATTGATTTTAAGTTGTGCTATTTCTGTTGTTGATGTTTTTTAAAATATTTTTCTTTCAGTTTGATGAGGGTAGGAATGACTTCAAAGGTGATTTGAAAGAAGATGAAATTCGTAGCTTCATTGCTGGCAACAGGTTGCCATTGGTTATTGAATTTACTCAAGAGGTAAGTTTAAAAAGAAAAGAAAGATGTATTTTTATTTATTTGAAATTACATACGTAAAGATAAAATAATTATTATACATTTTAGCAGCTGCTGCATGTTAACTAACATAAATTAATATAAAAATAATTTCTTTTTATTTTCTAGTCAGCTCAGAAAATCTTCGGAGGTGAAATCAAAAACCACATTCTATTGTTTTTGAAGAAAGAAGGAAATGATGATGTCATTCAGGGATTTGGCAATGCAGCTAAAGATTTTAAGGGAAAGGTACTGTCATCTTTATGTCACTTTTGTTTGAAATAATAATAGTAATAAATTGATAAATTATATAGTACCCCAGTCAGAAACTGGGCTCGCGGCTCTTCACATGAAAATAATTATACACATGTAGTTATCAGTGCACTCGATGTGACATTTACATGCTCTGTCTCTGTTTGCTTTCTTTATTGTTTACGTAATTAGAGATCTAGTCTAATTATTCTGAAATATGTTTTCAGATTCTGTTTATTTACCTGGATACAGCTAATGAGGACAATGGTCGTATAATGGAATTTTTCGGACTTAAGGAGTCTGAGGTTCCTGCAGTTCGTCTGATTACATTGGCTGAAGATATGACTAAATATAGGCCCACTTCTGAAGGTGTTGATTCAGAAACTATCAGACAGTTTGCTCAAGATTTCTTGGATGGGAAATTGAAGGTAGCCATGATGAAATCATAATACATTACCTCTGGGTGCATTGCTTTTGCTGCACTTCTTTTTGCAGTGACTTACTTTTTCCCTGTGACCCAGATGTGTCTTTTTTTCACCATTAATTTTTTTAAAAATCTGTGGCCCAAGCAAATGTACTATCCACATAAATGGGTATCTAAAATTCACACAAAAATTAGTATATGACCTTTCAATGCAGTCTGTGGCAGAATATTTATTTGTTAGAAGATATATTCAAAATATATATTACCTTTTACAATCTGCTAATTACTGAGTTGATCTGCATATTTCTTTCTTTTCTCATCATTTTAATTATCTTCACCTTTATTTCTTCTTAAAAATCTTTATTTCTTTATTTTAAATCTTTTATTAAAATCTTTTCTGTATCATTGTCTAATTGTTTGTGTTAATGTGTGAAAAGTCTAATTAATTAAACATTATTTTAATTTTATCAGTTTTATCCATTTCTGAACAGATAATTCTCTACATGCTATTATCTACTGTTAAAACATAAAAAGTAGGTCAGAACTAATAGGGTTAAAGAATCAAATCTGATGTTCAAATTGTGTTCAAGTTAATTTTTTATTATCTTTAGGCTCATTTAATGTCTGAGGAGATACCCGAAGATTGGGATGCTAAACCCGTAAAGATTTTGGTTGGCAAGAATTTCAAGGAAGTTGCCCTCAACAAAGACAAAGCCGTCTTTGTTGAATTTTGTAAGTTTTCTTTATCATGTTGCTGTTTGCATAATAATGGCTTTATTTTCTTCTTGTGGGTGGCATATTTAAAGATTCATTTTATATGAAATTAGTGAAGTTAACTCAATAGCTCCTGAAGGGCTACTTCCGAATCTATTTCATATTCCGGACAAAAGGGAAGCAACTTCGTTAAGCTTTTGATTCCATTAGAGAAATGCTTTTATTTTCTTTAGAGATTCATTTATCTTAAAAAATAAAATGAATTAAGTTTAATAATAATATAACATGCACCCTATAAGGACACATTTAGTCGCATCAGGAGCTAATGAGTTAAAGTAATAATAATTATTTTTTAAAAATCTTTCTTCTTAAAAAAGATGCTCCATGGTGTGGTCATTGTAAACAGTTAGCACCCATTTGGGATGAACTTGGTGAGGCTTATAAAGACAATGATAAAATTGTTATTGCCAAGATGGATTCCACTGCCAATGAAGTTGAGGACGTCAAAGTTCAGAGCTTCCCAACACTTAAATATTTCCCAGCTAACAGTGACAAGGTGTGTTTTTTAAAAATATTTTTAAAAATATCTTGCTGATTACAAGAGCTGTCATTTTTTAATATCTGTTTGTTTGAAACTTGCTCAGAATATTAGTATTGAAGATTAATATCCAAGATTACTAAGCTCATCTGGTCAATATAATTGAGATTTCAACTATTTCATATCCAGATTATTGACTACAATGGGGAGAGAACTTTGGCAGGATTTAAGAAGTTTTTGGATAGTGATGGTCAGGAAGGTGCAGCTGCTGGTGGTGAGGTAGGTCAAACTACATGCAATCTTACTTTATGTTATTTGTTTCTAGTAATTGGCTGAACTGATGAAACCAACTTGAGTTAAATGGTTATCTTGGTTTAGAACATGAAGTAGGTAAACTCTTGTTTGGGAAGTGTTTATTACTTTTTACTCCAGAATTCTCTTTCATACAGTTGTACATTAATGTATTTTTTTATTCTTTCACCAGCCTGAGGAGGAAGATGACGAGGAAGAAGAAGGTGAAGATGATGAGAAACCCAGAGATGAGTTATAAGCAAAATTTGAGCTTAATATTTTCACCCTGTCTTTTGAAATTACAGTTTAGTTGAAATTTTTAGTGGGCATTGTGTCAGTGCAGTTCCAGCATTGGCTTTGTTCACATGCCAAGTATTTTTTAAAATCTATTGTTAAATTTTTTCAGAGCATTTTATACACATCTATATTCATTATGCTCAAAATTTGTCATCAAGAGCGGGACAGGGTTAAAAAGAAAATTCAAGATGAAAATAAGTAGTTTTTTTTCTTTCCTATGTCCCTGTGTAACTTTGGAGGTACCAAATTCAATAAGAATATTATACATAGGATTGTGAAAAGTGTTGGTTTCATGAAAGTCTGAGTGCTGCTTTGTTTTTTGGGTTATACACTGTGATTGGGTGTGAGAATGTGATGATAAAAGTTGACTGGTTGACTCTTAAAAGAGTCTGTTTACAATTCAATAAATATTGCATTATTCAAATTCTCCTTTTTTTCCTCTTACATTAAGCATGACTGGGTTGTGGTACAAGCGTTGGTGTGTTTCTCTTATTCTTTCTTTGTCATCAAGTTACTTCATAAGAATCATCATTTCCTAAGGGCTAGTTGTACATGATTGACGATAGCAGTTTCAAGAAGTGAATATTTTATTGTTATTGGGCAGTTGAATATTGGTGAGCACGATGCTGTAGCATGCTATCTGCCATCAGTGGCTGCTGTTCAATGGATGTCTTCCTTTCAGTTATTTCCCAATATTTGATCATGTGTTCATATCTTAAGCATCCAGGCAGAAAGCTGGTAACCCCAAGACCTCCGACCATATTTTATAATTTTTTTTTAAACCTGTATTTTGAGAATATGGTGTGTTGAAAAATCAGCATTCCGCCCAGTATTCAAGGGCCAGTGTTTTACTGAAATATTGAGCGTTTGTTCAAAACGCTTGGCAGATATTACAATTTGAAGCGATAGTCTAGTCCTGTATACATAAGCCAGTCAGTTGAAGGAGTAAAGATGTTTGAGCTGTGTTGCAAGAGTTCATCACTTTGTCAATATGACTTGACAATGTGTATCTACAAAATGTTTTATTTATATGAGTGCATGTCTTTAAAATCCTATATTTGCTCTTGATAATTAAAGGTTTAATGGGCTTCAAATAAAACCAAGTATTTTTTCCAAGATGTAACCGCCTCTTTTTGATCTGTGTATTGGGAACTTTGAATGATGCATCTTGTTTGAGATTAAATATTCGAATAGAATAACTGATTTGAACACTAATAAACATTTAAATTATTATCCTTTGTTTTAAGCTGCACTGTTATGTTGTATTGTATGTAAGAGAGTGATAAATGTTTTGAGAATGTCCTGCTGTATTTCTAGTATTTTTTCTAACCCCATATCAGTTTTTCCAAAGCAATGATTTATGGCTGAATTGGTCACAAAGACATATTTTTAAACCATTGCTTATGAGATGAGTTAAATCAGTCTGTTATTTTTAAAAATAAAAAACTAGTACTAGTGTAGGTGCTAATTTAATTACCTAAAAGCAGAATAATGAGGCCAAAAATTTTAAAGTTTCAAGGACTCTCACTTGGTGTGTGTGATGTCTTTCAGTGCTTTTTTGCCCTTGATAAATTAAGGTATCATGCAATGTTTTTCATATTTAAACCCTCTGCCATGGATCTTTTAGCAATGTTTTAACTTGAATGATAAATTGTTTAGAGAATGAAATGCAGACCCAATATTATTTAATTATGACAACTATTCAGTTTGGTGGAGCTTGAGGAAAGTTAGTTATACCCAGTAATTTTTTTAAAAAAATTCATTTTAGAAAACATTTTGTTTTTGTTGCAATGAACTACACTTCATATACAAGATACAAATTTACATTAAAACAAAGCGTTTATAATTGCATAGATAGCACACATAAATACATGTTGAGAGTGCTGATTTGAAAGCCTGAATATGAATAGTAATGGTAGAGACTTTTATTATTTCCATAAAGACCATCACCAAATGCTTAGCTTGTATCTTAGGAAGAGAAAGTGTGTTTGCTTTTAAGAGCTTAGCAGTAGCAGACGGGTGGATAGAGGAGAGAGGCTGAGAAAAATAGGAAAGACATGTGTCAAGAAGAAGATGCGGCTTTTTTTCGTTTTGATCATTTTGGTGAACCTGAATGAATCAGGTTGCAATCAATAGTGAAGATAAGACATACAGTATAGCACTGACTAGGGTTTTTGTTGAATTCACTGTTCGCAGTGGCAAATTGAGCTGATCTGGTGAAAGCAGAGCAGTTGGAGATAAAACTTATTTGTAGACATGTCAGAAATAATGTAGCCAAGATTCCTAGAAGATGATGTTTACTGTATGGCTTAACTAGCTACCTGAGAATAGTAGGTAGAGACAAATGTAAGATTGCGAAAGAGTTGTGCCTTTAGTAATTTTAGTCTTGTGTTATTCAATTTCAAATTGCTGTGAGTCATCGTTGACTTGATCTCACAAATGCACTCCTGCCAGGCCTTGACATTGGAGTAATGAGGGATTGGTGTGCAAGTACAGCTCTGAGAATGATCTGATCTTAACTGCTGCTTTTGGAGTAGGTAAAAAACTGCAGCTTTGTTGATAGATGTAACAGAGTAAAGTCATTGCTATAGAAATCATTCTAAGGATTATAACGCCACATTTAAGTTAATATCACTTTCTCAATCCTAACATGAAATAAAAACTTCTATTATTTGACACACAAGTCACAGAGTACAATTCTCATACATTAAAAAAACAAAAATTTCCTTAAATTTATAATTTTATTAGCTTAATGTAACTCATTTTCACATTGCACTAGGCTTATAATAAACATTAGCTTTGCATAATTTAATTACGAAAGTTTCTTGACAAGAAACATCTAAGCATGTTAACTACATTAATAAAACTTGGACATAGACTTCCATAGTTTTTGCTAAATTATTATGAACAACAATGTTCTCCATAAATTTAAACCTAGAAAGAACAAATCTGTATTTACCTTCAAAATTATCATACTTAATATATATTTACAGTTACTTGTGAATGTGTATTGTTTACTATGCTTCTCTCTAAAAGCTATTGCAAATTTGCGCGCCCCCCCCCCACCCCAAATTAAAAAAAAATTAAATGAAAATAGAATATTACTCAAAATAGTCATTAAATACGTTAAGTTTTCATCTAAAATTATGGTAAATATAATTTGTAACTAGTTCTCATATCATAATTTATGGGTGTCCCTGGGATCAAATGATCTAAAATAATTTAAACAGAAGTTTGGGAAAGGTGTATTTTTCAATGTTTTTATTACCATGAAGGGGTGTTGGTGAAGACCTTGGCCCATCCAGTACACGATAACCTTAGCTATGCCAATGAATTTTAAGATTATTTTAAACAATAGTTTGGGTTTAGAAAGTCTGTAATCTTTAACAATATTTTATAAGTAGCCATTTAAAAAACAAACATTTATGAATATGCTGAAAAATATTTTGGAGACATCTCATTTAGTGTTTTAGAAAATTTTTAAAAATAAATAAAGACAATCTTTCTTTGAAGGTGCTGTTTTAAAGGTGAACCCTTGTTGACAGCTGTTCTGGATTAATTGTTATGATAAATGATGGAGAAGCTTCATTAACTAAGAAGAATTTGATTGTTTTACTATTCAAATATGTATATTTAAAACTTTAGGTTTGTTAAAAGCATTAATCTATTCTAACTTATAGACAATGCATTTGAATGTCAACATAAGTCAAACGTGTATTTAAAATAATAAGAAATTGGTTTTTTGAGGGATCAAATGTTTAATTAACCTTTATTCATTTATCCTCAAAATATTCAGTTTGAATAATGAATAAAATAAACTCTGTCCAGCACCATGACAGCAGGTTCACATTGTGAACTTATAATTGCTGATCATAGAGTTCATAATGAGTCCATAAGAAAAATATGGCTTGCCTTTTAAATCTCTTAGTACTCTGTATACAATATAAATACACTAACAAAAATGAGTAATTACAAAAATTTCACCGGGATTTTAGTATGAAAAACAACACATATGGCCCATAAAATTTCAAGCGGATTGTGACATAGTCTTTATCAACAATTAAACTAAAGAGGAAAAACACACACATATAAGTTTAAAGATACATATATGCCATTTCCCAAATGCCATTTCTCCAGATGTTTTGCTGTATATATTTGGCTAGACAACAAAGTCATTGATATTTTGCATAAGGAAATCCATGCCAGAATGTTAGCATCCCAACAATTGTCATGACATGAATTGGGTCTTAATTTTCAAAAAAATCTTAATTCACAATATTCAATTTTGAAAAATGATTCTCATTAAATCAGGAGTGTCCAACACCTAGTCAATGGAAACCACTATTTGAAGTAAGCCTATAAAAGAAACATGTCTAAATTTGCAAAAGCCATTAAAAGTTTTATGTGAGAGAAGTGGAATTAAGTCATACCATGAGTTAATGAAAAGTAAATTGTTTAATAAAGATGAGGATTTAATCATTCATTAAGCAAGCAACAAGAGGGTTCACTGTTTTTGTTTTTTTTTAAAAGATATTGAGTGAGTTTTAAAAAAAAATTTGTTGCAATTTTCATTGAGATATATTTGTTGTAGGTAAGAATCAATGGTCAGAGTGACAAGTGGAATATGTGCAGAAGACTGTCAATGAGTCAAAACAGTGGCTAAGATTTTTGTCACCAGTTATAGAACTATAATTTATCACATGTGAATTGCTTGTGTTCTTTGTTGAAAAATGTATTAGTACAATTTTCACAACTGTTTGTCAATTATCATTCCCAAAAAATAAATTTGGTAAGCTGTACTGCTGTAAAATCTGACATGATAGAAACTTAAATGATAACTTATTTCAAATGTACTCTTATAAAAAATTTTTTTTTAAATTATAAATATAAAAGATTAACTTAAATGGATTATGAATATTTATTTCACTGCTACTAAGTTTGGAGAAAAAATCACCAAGCTTAGAGGCAATTTAAAAAAGAAATACTAACATGTAATTTTATAAATATAAATTACTTTAGTTTTGCTATAAAAATTAAAGCAGGTTTTTGCTTAATGCCATCTTGAGTACACCAGAGAAAACAAAGAGTTAAAAATGTATGTTATGAGTGTGAGTAGAAATAATATAAAAGCTATTATAAAAACTACAAATTTCATGCCATGTTGTTTTTTGACTGACTTATCTACTGAAGTGGCCTTTAGTTTTTCATAATTTTAATTTCAAGCATTTGCATATCTTATTTCATTATTTACTCACATGACTTGACCTCAGCTTCTAATATTATTTTAAAAATATATAACTAATAATTAAGTGGAGTACAGTATTATATACCTGTACAGTCTTATATACTGTTACAATTTATGTTTAGCCCAAACAAATTACTTTTAAAACATTTTTAAAAGTGACATTTATAATATTTTTTACATTATTATTAACATTACCTTATAATTTCATAAATGTATAATATAATTAAAATTGTTTAAATTTTATTTATTAATTTCATTAATACTAATAGTAGCCCAAAAAGTTGTTCATTACAAAAAAAAATAATTATGCAGACATAAATGAAAATCTGATCACATATAAATTATATAAATGTAAATGTTAATCTTCTTGAAAATGTACAGTTTTGAGTAAAGAAATGTTGATAGGGGTTTAAATCAAGAAATGTCATTTTCCTCACAGACAGGAGATTTATTTAGACAGAAGGGAAAACTAAATCTGATCTCCAATAATACATTGAAAAGTAGTTAAACTTTGTATAATCACTGGGAAGTTCATAAAATACATTTTGTAAAAGAAGTACTGAGCAAGCCAAACAATATATTGAACAATTTAAAATGACACCGGTTAGAGTTATATAGTTCTCAAAAGAAATATTTTTATGAACTTTCAAAACCAAACAGATCCTGTAAATAATAATGTTTATAACAATTAAACAGCTAATTTAAGGGACAGGCTCATGTATGCAATTTTTTTTAATGAGATAATACAAAGACTCTCTAAACAAAAATTTGTTATATATATTATAAGTTATGTTAAGTGGGGGAAATAAAAAAATCGCTGGCACTTTTAAAAAAATAAATAAATAAATTGGGGCATTAAGATTTTGTTGTTGTTGGTGTGAATGTTCTATCTGAATTTGTAGGTGTAAATGCTACTTCAGGTGCTTTTTAGGTTTTGAAGACGTTGGTATGCAATAGCTCACTGAAATTATTTCCAACTACATTAAAAAAAATGTAGTTATATTTTGTGCCAATACCTTTGCAAGTTATATCTACCATAAAGAAATTAAACATGTGAAACCAAACTGAACACAAGATTTTCTTTAAAAGTTAATAATTATTAATATTCAAAATAAAGCAACACCAGTCCTTACATAAATAATGTTATGCAAACATTTATGAAAATTTAATAAAAATTAGTCTGAAAAGAAAATTAGTTAAGACAGGAACATGTATGTATGTTTTATGTATATATCACAGATGTTTTCACCGTACTTTACAAGAGCGCAACACAGTTCACAGGGTTAACTCTTCATTTTGAACTTAAAAGAATGAACATGAATCGGGTGTAAACAAATACCACTGCTCATCCGTCATCCCAAGTTTCCTAACTGAAGGAATGAAAAGGGATTCAGTTGAAGCCCCTTGTCGCGATTGAAAAGAAATCGCAGCTACACATTGATCCTCTTTCCAACGCAATATTAAATGATTTGATGGTACAATACAGTCACAGTGATGGTTAATATTTTGATGTACTTTTAAGATGTGCGTGTCACTAAGTGGATACATTACCAAAAAAGAACATTGACAGGATTTGGCGCATTGAAATCAGATATGGAGTCATCATGTAATTGCATTAAACTTAAAAATTAGGTCCAGATATGGTAGTCAAAAGCAATGATGACATTAAGTTAAATCAAACTAATTGTGCAAAAAATGTGAAAATTAACGGAATAAATTTTTTTAAAAAAAGTTATTTCGACTAAAATGTTAGGACATTTGCAGAAAAATGAATCTTTATTTGTTGAAAAGCCAATAATTTCTCATTAAAAATGATTACACCTCCATTTGTTTAAGTTCTGCCTGTAAGCCACCATTAATTTAAGAAAGTACTAAATTTTAAAATCCTAAACAACTTGACACATCACATTATGGCAGTAGGTCAAATGTTTCTGCATACAAATCATGTGGAAAACTCATCTGTCCTTTCAACGACTCTAGCATTCTTCTATGCTCAACACCCAATTCACGAAGACTTGAGATGGACATCAGCAAGCGAGGGAACAGACCTCCTTCATCTTCATGAGATGCACTGATTTCCGACTGGAGGGCTTGAATCAACAGCTCTTGAAGTCTACTGACTTTCTCACGATTTTTTAATCCTGGACGATCTTTTCAATGAAAATTTAAAAAATTTGTTTAGAAAATGTTATTTAAAAAAAAATTAGAATAAAAAGAAAGGCATGGTTAATACTGTCCATAGGTGATATAAACATTTCTCATGGGATATTCTTTAAGTTAAGTTTTGTAATGTCTCCCTCATTAACTGTGAGTCAACTGCACCATTTACTGTTAATAGCTCATTAGAAATCATGAAGTTAATCTTTGAAAAACATGATCATCAAAAATAAACAAAACATTACAAATTATTCCAATAAATTTTAAATATCATGATACTATAATCTGTTGTTTTAAAAGATTGATCATCACTATCACTTCGTGGTTACATGGAAATTCCAAAAATTTTATTGCCTACTTTGATCATGAGCAAAGAACTTAGATCTCTATGAATTATTCTCATAACTAAAAATTGTTTGACTATTCATAAAGCTAAAAACATTTTAAGCAGTTAAACATCAGATGAGATAGTGAATCACCCATTAAGTTAAAACATGGATTAATTAAGCATCTTCACTTTCATTTTTGTCTCACTAACATTTCCCTTACCAGGAGATATGAGAACAAGAGCACTAAACAAAGCCTTTTCGGAGTCTCTGAGGCTAAATGCATTTAAACGGTTGGAGAGGTTGAAGAGAAGCTCTACAAAATGTTCTCCTAATGGAAAACCAAGCTTCATTTCATCCCGCATGACAATGGAACTGTTCCCCAACAGAAAGATTGAGTTTGTTTCTGCATCAATAAATGGAGCACAAACAACACAGGCCACCTGAAATATAAGAGATTACTTTGATTACAAACAAGAAAAAGTCAATATAAAACAGTTTAATTATATTTTTGTGTTTTACTCTAACAAAGTTTTTAAGACTTTAAGGATACAGATTTTCTGTTGTTATTCACCAATAATTTTAAATAATTAATAAAAATAAATATTCTGATTAAATTTTAAAAAAGTAACTATTAATGTAGAGCTGTCCAAACTTTCCACAAATTTGGGCAGTATGAGGTTCAATATAATATCATTAATAATGATTAAATATTTAGCATTCTAATTTATGATATCTTCATTACTGAAGACTATTCAAAAGTGTTTCAAGGTTACTGAAGACTATTCAAAAGTGTTTCAAGGTTTAAATATGTAACTAAATCAGTTTTATGTTCTTATTTCACCTGTACAAGTTACTCTTTAATAAAACAACCCCGTAAAAACAAAGTTTTTGACTATAAATCCATTATATATAAGACATAACTAAAAGTATTGATTATGTTCAAACGCGACAAACATTTACAGACTGAAACCGAAAGTATCTCCCCTTGCTTTAAAACTGGGGGAAGGGGGTTTGGACATGGACTGGTGGCGTCAACTCAACACCTGGTTAAAACACGAGATGTGTTCACCCATGGCTGGCGTGAAGTCAAGTGACCCGTAAAATGTAAACAATAGCGACCGCTACATATAGTTTATATAGATAAAACTAAAAATGCATTACATGTAATTTAATTACAGTACGTTCGATCGATCTGAAATTTTGATAAGATGCATTGTTAGGTGACACGGGTCCGTGTGCCAAATTTCAGCTCGATGGCTTCACGGGAAGTGGGTCATTTTTTACTTTTGTTTTTCCGCCCGCCCAAGACAGAGAGACAAAGAGACAGAGATCAGAGAGGGCGGTGAAGTTAATATAAGGGATTTAAAAAGCATACGATTTTGTTTGATTTTTTAATTACTTCATTTACATGGGGATTCAGTGATAATTTATAATCATAAGTATTTTACATCTTTAGTTTGGGTTTTTTCTTTTCCACGAATGAAATATTTTGAATTTATTTCCTTCTTTTTCATTGTTACTCTTAACAGTTGAAACTTTCTGGATGGAAAGACATACTCCAATTAGCTTCCAGTTTATTAATTCATCTAGGTCTTTTTGTAACATATTGCTACGTTGTTCTAAATTAATTGTATTATATTTGTATAGGTGATTTAATATTTTACTATATGTTATGTGGTCTAGTAATCCACAAGTAATACTGGTAATGTACTTGAAACAGGTCTATAACACCATGGTCTTTTTAAAGAGGGGAATCTCGTTAGCTACTTTCCAATCCTGGGGTACTTTACCCTTGCTGTTAGAGATGCTTGATACATTTTTAAATGTATTATGGGTTTATTTATAACTATGTCATCTACCTTTCTGGTTTATTTTATTTAAGTTTAATTAGATTTTCTTGTCACTGATCCTAAAAAATGTCTATATGTGTTGAGGATGTTTAACACTTTTATTATTCCTTATTCAAAAAAAGAGAGAAAAAAAACCCATACAAATTCTCATTCTTCCCATTTGGGATTGAGCATGGCATGGGTTGCCTGATCAAACCAGGAAAACCAACACACAATCAACATTTAAATTTCTAATACATATGCAAGGCTAGACATAAACCATGGATAAGCATATGATGCAATAATCTTCTGTATTGAAGGAGCGTCTGTAATAGGTAAAATAAGATATTTTAGTGTAAAAATCAAAACTCTTCTTACCTCAAAACAGCCTCCTTTAATCAGACTTATTTGATCGTCCTGATCTAAATCTGCAAACCCTGGGATCTTTTTGGCAAAGCAGACAACATCTTCGATAGTTCTGTTCAGCCTCATTTGAAAATGATGCCAACACATCTCACCTGGACTTGCACCCTGTTAAAAAAAAATCATCAATACTAAATACTAATTACAATTTACATGAACTTCAAGTTATTTTTCAAATAAAAATTTATTTGGGATTAAAAAAGAACTACTCATTTTGTAGGAAATTTTGCTGCTGAATGCTTTTGTTTTAAAAAACCATTGAAATGAAAAAGCATCAAGTAAAGACCAAGAATAAGTAGCAATAAATTGAAATTTTTAAAGAAGAAATGCGCTCATATGAAAATTCTCAAGTTAACATAAAAAAGTATACTCAATAAGCAAACTTTACGAATTTTATTTCACTTTAATCAAAATTTTTATTGTAAAAGGACTCTTTTATTCCATTTAAATTGCCAAAATAAGTTAGATGGATTTTATTTAGTATTTCCTGAAAAATGTTTTAAATGAAATTGAAAATGTTTAAATACCATAAAAATACAAATTTTAATTGTTTTAAACTTTTTAGTGTCCCTTCTTAAATAAAATCATTGAATGATAATATATTTTATGTTAATTTTATTTTGGACTTTCTGGTAGTATTAATGGTTTACATATTAGTAAAAATTTCGCTTCTTTATTTTTTACTTTCTGATAATTGAGTAATGAAATTTTTTTTAAAAACCTCAAAGGCTAAAGACAAAATATACTTTTCAAAGTTATCGAAGTTTAAAGATATATTTATCAAGTTACTAAATGTAACTAAAGTGAAAGATTTATGATGAATTATTTTTTAAATTAAAAAATGAATATTCTTTACACCTAGAAATGTTTAAGAAACTTCAGAAAATCACATAGGTAACAAATCTACTACTGTATATTTATTCATTAATTCTAATTTTGAAAGTTTAGTTAAAAATTTTCTACAAGTAAATTGAAATGAAAGTGGTAGGCCACTAGATGATATTACATCAATGATCTGAATGCCATCCCTAAAGTCAATACAATCAATGTAACAAAAATTATGGATTTTTTAAATGTCATATTTAAGGAAAGCAATTTAACCTATTGCAATAAATGAGAGAGAGAACAGTTAATTTAAAGTACATAATACTTAAAAGATTCCCGCCAAAATCAAATACATACACAGTATAAATTTGAACTCACAATAAAATAAAGTAGCAGTTAAAAAGATGTCACTTGTTAGAATGGGGATTTTATTTTTTAATTGACAGGTAAGCGTTTGAATATGATCATGTAATAAAAAAAGACAATATTACTTGATCAATATAGACTATAGACAACTGGGATTTCCTTAAAAAGCAGGGGGAAATATTTGTTATCTACCCTGTGCAGTTCCCGACGAAGAATGAACTTGAAGCACTCCATTGTGACCTACTTTAAATGGCGTCATTTCATTGGTCGCTTATTTGGGGGCCAACCGAAAAGTGCAATGTTTATTTAATGCTTCTGTAATTCTTCAATCCCAACTATGCCCTAGTTTTTGTTGTTTAAACACTAAATAATAATGGTATGCTGGCACTGAATGAAGTGCAAGCGTCTGAAAAGAGACTAAAAACAAAAAAAAACAAATACAGAATTCTTAGGCTTAGACAAGAAAAATATTTTATAAAAAAAAATTTAAAACGTAAAAAACGATGTTTTTCACTATAAATCCTTTATGTACGAGACGTAACTAAAAGAATGTTCATTACAATACGCAGCGCCAGACCATCCAGAAATACAAAATTGCAGTTGTGTCGTAAAACATGTTGAATATAATGCGCACCGATCAGGAATATGTTTATAAAAAGAGTTGTCAATAAAATACGCACCTTATTGCGCGACAGAAAGCTTGTTCAATATAATACGCACCGCGACGCTCTATCTCATAAAATAGCATGATACAAAGGAATAAATAAAATAATCTAAAAAATCAATAATTTAATTACGGTCCATGCGATCGATCTGAAATTTTGATACATTGTTTTTATCGTCGGTACGAAACTGCCTGCAAAATTTCAGCTCGCTAACTTACGAGCAAGTGGGTTAAAAATCGATCAAAAGTTTTGGCGACAAGGGCGGGCGGTCGGGCGGCCGCAGACACCACGAGTTAATTTAAAGGATTTAAAAACAACAACATTGGACCATTCATTAATTAGTATTTGTGAAATTTGTCAATAAGTCTTTAAGTTCATGCCTACTTATATATGCCCACTATTTCTGATGAATTTTAAAAATATAGATTATTAAATAAAATAAATCATTTTGAATAAAATAAGGGACGGGATTTAATTGAAATTATGTCTTTGACATTTAGGCGACTTATCAAATTGTACTGCAAGAGCATTAATTCTATTTCTAATTACTATTACTATTGTAATAATGACAGCTGGTAATATCTGCCAAGTAAGTGAAAACTTGGTCAACTTGGCCCATATTCTAACTATATTATAGTATTACATTAACAGATAATTGTATTTTTTATTGTTTCCACTTCATCACGTGTTGTATTTTCTAATCATGTTCTCCAATAATGATTAAATGATTAAGCTAATTAAGTATAATTTCAATATTAGAAAGCTGAGCAGATATAGGCGTGTCAAAGATGACAGACTCAGACGCCATACTTTTGAACTATTACTGAAACTTTAATATAAAAAATAATTTTTATACATTAAGAAAAAAAACCTACTATTTTTAAATCCCTTATATTAACTTCACCGCCGTCTCTGTCTGTCTCTCTCTCTCTCTGTCTGTCGTCATCTCATGGGCGGGCGGAAAAACAAAAGTCGAAAATGACCCACTTCCCGTGTTCCGATCAAGCTGAAATTTGGCACACGGACCCGTCTGACCTAACAATGCATCGTATCAAAATTTCAGATCGATCGAACGTACCGTAATTAAATTAATGCATTTTTAGTTTATCCTTATATGAGGTATGTAATTCAAATTAACGGTTTGTTATTGTTTTTTCTTCCACTTCCACGTGAGTTTGTGTTGACGCCGACCGTCGTGCCGACACCCCCTCACGTCCCACCCCCATTTATTAAAGACAAGGGACATCACTCGGTGTCAGTCTGTCAATGTTTGTAGCGTTTGAAAATAATCAATACTGTTTACTGTTAGTTATGTCTCATATATAAGGGATTTATAGTCAAAAACTTTGTTTTTACGGGTTTGTTTTTTACGGGTTTGTTTTATTAAATCCCTTATATTAACTTCACCGCCGTCTCTGTCTGTCTGTCGTCATCTCATGGGCGGGCGGGCGGAAAAACAAAAGTAAAAAATCACCCACTTCCCGTGATCCGATCGAGCTGAAATTTGGCACACGGACCCGTCGGACCTAACAATGCATCGTATCAAAATTTCAGATCGATCGAACGTACCGTAATTAAATTAATGCATTTTTAGTTTATCCTAATATGAGGTATGTAATTCAAATTCACTGTTTGTTATTGTTTTTTTTCCACGTGAAAGTTTGAGTAGACGCGTTGAGGCGACCCCTCGAAGCACCGGGGTGCTTTTGTTTACATTTTACGTGTCACGCTGAGCTCGGTCAAGCGAATCGGTGACCAGACTTTTCCCCTCTCACAGGGTTATGAAGCAAACTTGAGTTAAGACAGATTCAGTCTGTAAATGTTTGAAAATAATTAATACTGTTAGTTATGTCTCATATATAAGGGATTTATAGTCAAAAACTTTGTTTTTACGGGTTTGTTTTATTAAATCCCTTATGCCTTATATTAACTTCACCGCCGTCTCTTGGGCGGGCACCGCGGAAAAACAGGAGTAACAAATGACCCACTTCCCGTCATGCCATCGAGCTGAAATTTGGCACACGGACCCGTGTCACCTAACAATGCATCGTATCAAAAATTCAGATCGATCGAACGTACAGTTATTAAATTAATGCATTTTTAGTTTATCTATATAAACTATATGTAGAAGTCGCTATTGTTTACATTTTACGGGTCACTTGACTTCACCCCAGCCTTTGGTGAACACATCTCGTGTTTTAATCAGGTAAACCACCTTGAGTTGAGCTAACGCGTTGACGCCCCCCGTCCATGTCCACACCCCGTCCATGTCCACACCCCCTCCCCACTT
The DNA here is from genome assembly GCA_944989445.1 of Ampullaceana balthica. NCBI lineage: Eukaryota > Metazoa > Mollusca > Gastropoda > Lymnaeidae > Ampullaceana > Ampullaceana balthica. The sequence goes on along the minus strand of CALYLW010001224.1, from coordinate 110,374 downwards.
CCCCAGTTTTAAAACCAGGGGAGATAATTTCGGTTTCAGTCTGTAAATGTTTGTCACGTTTGAACATAATCAATACTTTTATTTATGTCTCATATATAAGGGATTTATAGTCAAAAACTTTGTTTTTACGGGGTTGTTTTATTAAATCCCTTATATTAACTTCACCGCCCTCTCTGTCTTGGGCGGGCAGGTGGAAAAACAAAAGTCAAAAATGACCCACTTCCCGTGAAGGCATCGAGCTGAAATTTGGCACACGGACCCGTGTCACCTAACAATGCCATGGTATCAAAATTTCAAATCGATCGAACGTACAGTTATTAAATTAATGCATTTTTAGTTTATCTATATAAACTATATGTAGCGGTCGCTATTGTTTACATTTTACGGGTCACTTGACTTCACGACGGGCCATCGGTGAACACATCTCGTGTTTTAACCAGGTGTACCGGCGTGCTTTTGTTTACATTTTACGCGTCACGCTGGGCTCGGTCCAGCGATCGGTGACAAGACCTTTCCCCTCTCCCCCCCCCCTGGGTTAAAAGCAAAGGGGAGTTAAGACAGATTCAGTCTGTAAATATTTGTCGCGTTTGAACATAATCAATAATTTTATTTATGTCTCATATATAAGGGATTTATAGTCAAAAAGTTTGTTTTTACGGGTTTGTTATTGTTTTATTAAAACTTAAGCGTACTTCCCTATTCTCAAAATATCCCTTTGCAACCCATGTTGGAGTCAACGCCCCAAAAACAGTAATTTTTAGTTTAGTAATGATTAGTCAAAGACTAGACAATGCGTCAAACTAATTGTTGCTTTATATTTTCCCCTTCCAAAACTAACAGTATGTCTTATAAAAAAATAAGGGCAAAATAAAATTAATAAAATTAAAACATCAACTTTTTAAACAAAATCTTAATTAACATTTACTTTTATACCTGAAATAGATTGGACTAGATTTCTTTTCCTATAGTTAGGATAGTTTTCTTATAGCTATTTTTTCATTGCTGGAGATAAGGAGAAGAAAATGAAGTAAGTGGTTGTGATTGACCAACCAATCCCTTTAACAATCCATGGTTATTATTAATTTTTAAAATATTGTATTCATGAATAAACAATAACAATTACACAACTATAAAATGAACTAGGATTTATTAGACACCGTAATATGGACCAACTGTCTAATTAAGTACGGCTCTTTATTAGGCCCACTTCATGAATCATTAATTTCTTTTTCATCTCTCTCCTCCCTTGATATAAACTTTTCGTTATGCTATTGTTGCATGTCTTACAGGAACTATCCTCCCACCGGCTCACAAAAAAGAAGACGTTATCATTCCCAACAATCTAAGAGTCCCCATTGTACGACCAGGAGTGACAGTATCACTTAAAATAAAAAATACCACGACTGTTACCAGTCAAGTCCGAGGAATTTGTGTCCCCCATAGCTGTAATCTTTGGCCTAGGCATGGTGGTGAGCGGTCTTCAGTAGGAAGTCCTTTTAAAGCTTACTTTTTCATTTTCATGAAACACTGGAATTAGAATGTTTTTAAACTGCAGCTTCGACAACCCCAAAAAAAAATACCTAAGAAAATACAAGTTTAAAAAATACAATAAAAATCAATATACATAATTTGCAATCTCTGTCATGTCTGTCTGTCACGTCTGTCTGTCATGTCTGTCCGTGACGCTACTAATTTTAGAAAGCAGCGCACCAAATTACTGCACCAAAATAGAACTCTTTTGGAACGGCCGCATAAAAGTGTTCAATAGGGAAATAAATGAATAAAAAAAATAAATGAAAGTTCTGTATTACGTTATTTTTTAATCTGATGTGTAAATGGGTACATTTTTTCAAAATAAATAGATTTCAGCTGAAATGTATTTATTTTGAAAACTTCCGTCAATTTTGACGGGTAATACACTAGTAAATAAATAATAACTATTTAGAGAAAAAATTACCCTTAAAGAAAGATAAGCGATTATATTTTTTTTCCAACTTTGAATTATAATTATAACATCAATTTTAAAATATTTATAATAATTAGTTATTAGTTTTAACTAATGAATGTTATTTTATTTTAGTTCAATTTTATTTGGACAGTATATCTGCCTGTTACAGTTATATTTATAACAATGCATATTTATTTATTTGAATTGTGCTGTTACTAACAGTATTAATTAAACCCTTCTTCGCCTTCGAAAGTTACTTCAACTTTCGAACAACAAGGCCTACAAGTATTCTAGGATTGTTGAATTTGTGTTCATGGATCCCACGTTAAATAAATATAATTCATACTTAATCAAAAATAGTTGAAGGTTGCGGAACAGAGAAAAAAAAATCTTTTACAAAGGTGTGCGGGGAAGAAGTGACAGTTTTCATAAGCGAAGTGCAGTTTTCATAAGCGATTGTCCCAATGTCAGTGAAATTCTAGTGTTATTTCATGCCTAATACTAACAGCCACCAACAGGTTATGTCAACATTGGGATGATGATATCCACCCAATCCCCCTACAATCCAGGCTACACTATCCTATGTCTAAACATCAACATCCAGGTAGGTGGTGTTTACAGTCCGTAGACTCTAGTAATTAATTAGTGGTATTATTATATTATTGGCAGTGACCTCCTTTCAACGGGAAGTCTAAAAAAAGAACACTAATTTAATGCCAAAGTATAAAAGTTTATATACTGTAGATATACAATATACGCCATATGTAGTCATGATCAATTAGATTTAGCCAGGAAGCAGGCAGAAAAAAACAACAAATACATTTTTAAAAAATAGAGAGAAAAGCATTATCAATGACTCACACAAATAAGCAGTATATTATTAAAAATCAATTCTAATTAATAAAATAATAAAATAAAAAAAAGATAATTTAACTAAAAATAAGTAAATAAGCAAAATAATTTTTTAAAAAAAGAAGCTTTCTCTTCTTTCTCTTAATTATTAAGACTTAAAGGAACTAAGAAATTCAAAATAATTTAAATTTTCCTTAAAATTAAACTTATGCTAAGAAAGACAGCACCCTATTTAATAAAAAAAAATATGGAGTTACATGTAAATGTAGATAAAAGTTATGATAAATACATTTTTCTTATTTATGAATTTATTACCTGATTGGCTGATTTCAAATGTTGTGATATTATTTTCCCAATGACATTATCCATCGTCATGTGACTGCTGTACTCCACCAGCTTTTGTCTCATCTCCACCAGTTTCGTTTTCAGGAAGGTGAAGGTTGTATTGTAAGAATCATTCAAACGTGAGATCATGTAGGGGACCGTGAGTTTGATCTCCTCCTTGCCTAACGGACGTGCCATCAGTCCGTCACTACAGCCCAGCAGTTGCTGGGTGGTGAAGTTGTTGTTGATGCGCTGGTGATGAGAGTTGGGCTGAATGGCCTGAACAAGGAGCTCGGCGATGGGCCGAGAGCAGTCATTGAAACTTCCATTGCCGCTGAAGCCTGAACTGCTGTCTCTACGGTGCAGCGCCTGGGCCAGCATCTGGGCACGCGATGCAATGTCTTGAGACATGGGTAAATTATAGCCGGACGCACCCCGGACTCTGTCTGAGTTTGTCGTGCTCGTAGCCGCCGCCTGTTTTATGACTGGGGAGACGACACACGAGTCCGGCGTGTTACTGCTTACATTGTTGTTGTTACTGTTGTTACTGGTAGCGTGATTATTGTTAGCATTACGACGGCGTTTGGGCTTTGGTTCAGAATTACCTCGTTTGGTGACGGCGGATGTTGGGGCCAGTGGTGGTGATGATGACGATGATGGTACAGACATTGCAGATGTCTCGCCATTGTCATCAGGATTAGTGTTTGGGATGTACGGCCTCTTCTTTATGGGACTTCTGATAAATTGCTCCACGGCTGAAACTTTTTTTCGAAGATCAAGACTTGTATTATTTTGCACTATCACAGATGGATAATTATTGGCCATTGAAGGCAAGTCCTCCGCGTCTGCCTCTGTCATCACCAAGTTCTGCGGCACTCCAGAGTTGGAAGACAGTACTGTGGCAGTGGTGGGGACAGAGAGAGAATGGGAGAAAGATGATGTGGGTGTGACAATCGACTGAAGGAGAGAGGTGGCTATGACACGCGAAACTGCTCCTGAATTTGATGGTAGCGCTTCAAACTGACCGATAGGCTCCATCCGTCCATCTTCTGTCTTGATAAACACCTGGCCAGAAGAAGTTGGTATATTGTATATTTGATTCTGGGAGCGCACTAAATTGTTGATGTATGTTGTCGTCGCAGAGACTAAATCTCCTCCATAAGCCCTGCTGTGAGCTGGTAAGATAGTCCGACTTATGCTAGAATCCCCAATGTCCCCATGAGGACTCTGAGTATCTGCCTGCCCTTGTGAGGAGGTCGGACGGTGGATCATGATACCAGGGTTCGAAGCACCAGAGGCTAGAGATGTCGGCCTGTGTTCTGGGTTAATGCCTAGAGATGGCGAGTTGCGCTGTACTTTCAACATGAGCGGCTGGTCCTCCCCGAGGCCACCACCACCGCTCGACTCGGACACAGCCTGCTGCATCAAGGTTAAAATTTTGTTTTTTAGGTCAGGGTCATTGAGCCCCAGCTGGTTCTGAGCAGCGACTCGCAAGTCCATATCCGACTTGCTCATCATTAGGGCCTGGTGGTCAGCAACCATGGGCTGACCAATGAGCTGACCACTGACAGACCTTTGCTTGAGTAACATAGACAAGGCAGCCATTGACAGCTGTGGGTTTGGTTCAGGATTCTGTGGTGTTTGAGAGTCACTGCTGCTGAGATTCTAAAGGGGGGACAGAAAACACACTTCTGATAATTTTGATTCAGATAAGGACAAAGTGGGTAAAAAAGTAATCAATTAAAAGGTTTTTTTTTGGTGTGTTACAAAAAAAAATATTCCTGTTTTAAACAGAAATGAATCTTTGAACACTAAGCATTAGAACAATCTCAAACCACTTCTATTATAATATAACAAAGAATATGGCAAGTCATTACATTATCCTTTCATAATATTGTAATTTTAATACTGTACCTCAATTTTCTTCATAAAGGTATTTGAAGCAAAATATTGTATGTGGATTTGTTAAGATCTTTCTTTGAGAAAGTTTATATTTAAAATACCATTACTTATTTTTTGTATGAACATGTGAGTACAGCTAATCACAGAACTGTAAGACTGTCATTTGTATATCCTGCATTTCTTCTTAACTTTTATTTTGTGTTCGGAAACAGACTACAAAATTAATTAATAACTCAAATGTAAAAGTTCACAATAAAAGTAGTTTGCTTTTATATTGTCAACATTATGCTGAACTGTTATGACACGTGACTTGCTATAATATAAGGGCTAGACTGGCACTGTTACAAATCCAACTTACAGATGGAGGTCCCTCTGCACTTGCAGAAGTGACTACAGCGTTGTCAACATTCAAACTCAGTAAGCCGTGCAATGCCTGCTCTGTCTGTGTATCCTCGATGTTCCGGATCATTTCCCTCATCTTCCTGGAGCGTCTGCCCAGCTTGGCGGCTGTTGAGCAAATGGCAAGATGAATCAATGATTTTTGTCTTGCCTATTGACCGGCGGTACCTCCATTTAGTTGCTAATAAGTGTATTGACTGTCCCACTGTTTTTGACCAACTGGCCTTTTATGCATAGATAATAGATGTCTAGTTATACTATTATCACTTCAGATGAGCGTGCTTGAGTCACTGAATATAAGCCTTCTTAAGAATGCAATATCCTGTAACTTTCAGTATGTACATCAAATCTTTCAGTTGAATATGTTGAAGTAATAATAAATAACTGAATCCAGTGAGAAAAAAATAGTGTAACCACCTGCCCCAGACATGCCTAGATCTCAAAAATGTGTGTGGGAGCCTGTGTGTGGATTATCAGGTGGGAGCCATGTGTGTGGATTATCAGGTGGGAGCCATGTGTGTGGATTATCAGGTGGGAGCCGTGTGTGTGGATTATCAGGTGGGAGCCGTGTTTGTGGATTATCAGGTGGGAGCCATGTTTGTGGATTATCAGGTGGGAGCCATGTTTGTGGATTATCAGGTGGGAGCCATGTTTGTGGATTATCAGGTGGGAGCCATGTGTGTTAAGTATTCTCACCTGCCCTAGACATGCCCAGTTGTAAACATTTTTGCAGACGACAATACTGGCATCTGTTCCTAGTCTGCATGTTAATGTCACAGTTTTTTGTGTAGAAACATTTCTTCCTGGCAGGATCTCCGACATTTTGTAACGCTCTCCTGAAGAAACCCTATAGATAGAGAACCAGGCAATTATATAAGTTGCAATGTCCTGTTGACTTGACTAGATAGTTGTCATCTCTTGTAAAACGTGACCACATAATTGACATGCATTCTCTTGTAAGATCGACATATTCATATTAGAAACTGACTAAATGTGACCAGCCTGGAACTAACTGCTAAAGTTATATTATTAATCACATTTTTAATATATATATATATATATAGAAAAATACCCGCACTTTGTAGCGGGAGTGTGCTGACCCTTTATCCAAGTATTAGGTGATGGTTATTACAATTTTTATTTGCCAAGTTAAATTTCAGATTCATCTATTTAGTTAAAATCTTATGAGAAACAGAGATATGCCATTTTACCGCGTGAGTTGTTTTCACTTAATGCAGTGCCTTTTAACATAACCTTACTATTTAAAAGATATGATTTATTAAATAATGATTCTTGCCGACCATAATAACTAAATTTACAATTTCATTCCCACTTGTACAAAATTAACATAACTTATATGTTTTCCGAAAGAGCTCTACCACCCTCGTCACTCAAAAATTTAATATATAATTACGAAACTGCATCGTATCACAATTGTAAGTTATATAATATTTGTAACCACGTCTATGAGATAAAGAACATGTGGCACTATCCCTTTAAAAGGCAAAAGCTAAGTGACTTATAGCGCAAATAAACAAAATTATAAATGTACTTTCTAAAATATTATTTTTTAAAAAAACGGTCGTATTAAAATGATATAAAAAAATGTGCACACCATATTTAGACATATAGAAAGCTGGCCGCATAAAATAAAGTCTTGTTATAAAGTAAATGTACTGGACCAAAATAACTCTTCATTTTGACGTATTCATAATTGTCTAAACAGGGAAATAATATTTAACATTTTTATGTCTCTATATTTTACGATTTATATTTACGGTTTATAAGCAATGTGTATAATTTCAAAAAGGAATTCTTTTTTTTTGTTCCCTATTTCGGATAAGGCATCATATTTTGTAAATTATATTCAATGCACACACACACACCAGATTTTATATCTGAAAAATAAAATAAAATTTAAAAAAAAAGATTCAACCGTCTGTTAATAAGCGCATCTTAAAAATGATTAAAAGGCAATTTTAGAAATGGCCTATGCTATTCTGAATACAAAGGAATGAACATAAAAACATATTCAATTCGCAATTCATATTAATTAAGCGTTTTCAGGATCACTTCATTAAATTTAGTCAACTTTTGTTAATACGTTCGGTAGCGAAAGTTTATAATGTATAGTGTATATAAAGCTTAAGTAAACAGTTTTAAAGTGTAAGTTTATTTGACATAGGCCATCACTTTCAACATAAAATAAACTCGCTACATCTATGGTTTTTAATTAAATGTCGAGTTATGAATTAAATTTTAAAAAATCCCAATTTTATTCATTGCATGTAAAATATTAATACAATGCATCGTGAAAATAATTGAAATAAAATAATTTAAACGCATATGTAATATATAAAGCTCAGTTGATATTTTTATGTTTGTTTGTTTGTATCCATTAAAAAAGGCCACTGCTTTGTTGACATTTTTCCAAAAGATCTCTGCCACTGTCGTCACTAAAAAAGCTCTTATATATTTACGACACTGCAATCGTAACACAATTGTAATTAATACAATATTTGCAACAGCGTCTATGAGATAAAGATAATAAAGATAAATAAAAAAATTAGGCTATATTCCTAATTAAAAAAAACAACAAACAAAACAAATCAATTTTATGTTAAAAATGCATGTGAAACCATGACAATAATCGATTTTAAAAATGGCCTATGTTAATCCATCATCAAAGGAATGAACATAACATATTCAATTCGCAATACAAAATAAGTAAGCGTTTTCAGGATCACTTTATTTAGTTTAATCTACTTATGTTAATAGGTCCGGTAGCCTAAGTTTAAATAGTATAAGTGTATAGGTTATGTAAAAGACAATGGCTTATGTAAATGACAAACAAAATATAAATGTTATATTAATAGGACACAGCTAAATTTAAGATGCATACACGAAAATGTGCGCACGGTAAACAGCCGATAAAAGATTTTAAAACGTGCACCGCTAAGAATGAAGCCTTGAAAAAAATACTGACACAATTATTACATAAATAGGTTTTTCATTAAATGTCGAGTTATGGAACAGAAAATAATTAAACCAAATTCGCAATTAAATTTAAACTTGTAAACAATTAAATCTAATGCATCGTGTGGCAGTTGTAATTAAATATGTTTACGTGTCTATCTAATATATAGAAAGTAACAGTAAAGAAAATGACAATTCTTTGTACTAGAAAGCTCAAATTATGAAGCGTACACGAAAATGTGCGCACCGTAATTAGACATTATAATATTTTTTCAAATGCGCACGGCTGAAAATAAAGTATTGGCATTGGGAAAAAAAACGTCACCAAAAGTAACTCGCTTTGAACGGCATTTGAACGTCCGCGTAAATTTGTTCAATACAGAAATGAGGTTACATTTTTTATTCTTTGTCTCTGCATTTTCTGATTATTTAATTTACGGCATTTGGGCAAAAGGGACAATTACAAAAATTAACTTAAAACCACCTTCAGGGTAAAAGGAACCGTCCTGCCAAATTTGGTCCACGTCCGTCATTTGGTTTTTCCGTGATTGTCTAACAGAAAGTCGAAAAGTGAAACATACAAACATACAAAGATACAAACACCAACTGAGCTTTATATATTATATATATATATATATATGTAAATTCCTTTTAGCATTTCTGCTAACAAGCAAAAGTATTTTTATAATTTAAGTATTGTGCAGCGATGTGTTCAGATATGTTCACTTTGCGATTAAGATATGTTCACTTTGCGATAGGTTCTGTCTGCTATATAAGAAGAAACTTTAAATTAAACCCTCACACAGAAGTCGATTTGCAAAGAAGGGGGGGGGGATAATGTTGGACATAGAAAGTTTAAATTAACGCGGGGTAAATGTGGGTGGCGCTAGTGTTAGAGTCACACAGTCAGGGCAGTCATGGTGTCACCTCGTCCAACTGAAATCCACATGGGCCTTTCACCCCAGTCTACTTCTCCGATTTACTAACAAACCCCCCCCCCACCTCCCACAACTTTTGTGTTTAAGCGACGCTCGAAATTAATAAAGGCCCAAAACTTATTTCAACCTATACTATGACTATGATAACATGACAAAGTACTAATAATTAGTAGCTTTACACTCGTAAAACTGTAAACAAGAAAGAACAACGGAACAATTTTAACTATAGGTCACAAGTCAATCAGGAAAATTGTTGTGCCTCCAAATATTAAGGTAAATACATTACTGTAATATTTGATAATGATCATAACACTGCCGACGAAGTTGCGCTGGCTTCGATCTCAACGCCGAGAGACTTACAAGGTGTCCGTCCATCTTTTCATTTAATTTTTTTTCTAGCATAGACGGTGTCAACGGCTCATTGACACACCAGGATATCTCGTTGAAGTCGTTGGCATACAGAGACCTGGGGCTCACCTTAAAGAAACGAAATACCGTATATTCCGGCGTATAAGACGACACCCCCCCCCCTACTTTTCCTGTTAAAATATATGGTTTTAAGCTTTTTTTCGCCGTATTTAAGACAACCCCTCTTGCAACACACTTTAAGTTTGAAACTGGCTATATATTTTTTTCTTCTTGTTGGTGGAGACATGATGGGGTCTTGACTTTTTAGCCATTTGTAATCTGTACTGTATTACGGTATGAACAGGTACAAATACGATAAGACAATACACGGCGTATAAGACGACCCCGGACTTTTGAGAACATTTTTAAGGGTTAAAAAGTCTTATACGCCGGAATATACGATACGTTTCCAGAGCATGTTTACATGTTGCACAACGGTCACTGCATGTCAAACAAACAAAACCATAGGACGGTCTGTGTGAACCAGGTCATTTGCGGCGCTAAGTCCCATGCGTGGAACCAATGACGTAATGTGTAAAATAAAAAGCTAAAAACAAAAGTATTTTAAACTGCATTGAAATGATATTAGGCCCCTAAACGTTACTCATTAGTTGTTAACGGTCAATATCTATCAATTCTACTGATCTAAGAATAACATAAAATGAAAACTGCGCTTGGTGATTCCCACAAGGAACTTTTCAAACTATGTAATTTCCCAGAGAAAGCTTAACGTGTCGCTTACATAATACATGTTATTATCCCAACACGGACGCTAGAGATTTTTAAACAAGGTGAGCAAGGGTATTGTCGACATTCGGGGTTGTCAAAGTTCCCGACAGTCAGGAAAGGATAAATATTAAAACGATCTCTGGCGTAATTTTAGCGGCAATGGAAAGTCTAAGGTCATTAGGCGATAGGGTTCATAAGGGGAGGGGAGGGAGGGACTGCTATATTTTACCTTGCAACCCTCACATGCCAGGACACCGTAGTGGACACCAGATGACTTGTCTCCGCACACCAGACACTTGAGGTTGGTTTGGTTGGTCAGTTTGGACTGCCCGTTACCTGTGGGCACAGAAAAGTCGTATATAGTAGTGGTAGGAGTACATGGGATACGATTACACAGTGGGGGGGGGCTGAGTTCAGCAAGTAAAACTATAACGTGGGCAAGGGATGATGGGTCGGGCTTGACTTTTGATGTATACGGGGTTATTCTCAACAAATGGGCCGGACATAACTTTTCGATGTACATGGGGATAGTCTCAACCAAAAAAAAGAAAAAGGAATAGAGCGGACAAGGATTTAGATGTACATGTGGGATATTATCAACTAATGGGCCGGCATGACTTTTGTTGTACACGCACGGGGCGGATAATCTTATTAATGTATAAATTTGTTCGATATAACACATTCTAAAAGCGCCACTTGCATTTGTTTATTGCATCGGACACATTTCAAAGTAAACACCGTGAAAAACAAGTGTGAAAAAAGATATCTTAACATGAATAGAGTTAAAGTTAAAAGCTGGTTAGTAATAATATCTGTAGCGTACACTGACACACTTGGTAGTCTCACCCCTGCGATTGACGTAACTGACACTCGACACACAAGTTATATTGTTTCACCACGTCACGTCAAAAATAAAAATCAATAATATTGATTTGTGAGTTAACGGAAATTTTAAGGGGAACATTATTTTCTTCGCTTTCAGAAGCTATTTATAAAATATTGTAGAGCAATCGACCGACGAGATGGCATAGAACCATCTACCAACCAGATGGGATAGAACCATCTACCAACCAGATGGCATAGAACCATCTACCAACCAGATGGCATAGAAACCATCTACCAACCAAATGGCATAGAACCATCTACCAAGCAAATGGCATAGAACCATCAACCAATCAGATGACATAGAACCATCTACCAACGAAATGGCATAGAACCATCTACCAACCAGATTGCATAGAACCATCTACCAATCAGATGGCATAGAAACATCTACCAACCAGATGGTATAGAACCATCTACCAACCAGATGGCATAGAACCATCTACCAATCAGATGGCATAGAACCAGCTACCAACCAGATGGCATAGAACCATCTACCAACCAGATGGGATAGAACCATCTACCAACCAGATGGCATAGAACCATCTATCAACCAAATGGCATAGAGCCATCTATCAACCAAATGGCATAGAACCATCAACCAATCAGATGACATAGAACCATCTACCAACGAAATTGCATAGAACCATCTACCAACCAGATTCCATAGAACCATCTACCAATCAGACGGCATAGAACCATCTACCAACGAAATGGCATAGAACCATCAACCAATCAGATGGCAGAGAACCATCTACCAACCAGATGGCATAGAACCATCTACCAACCAGATGGCATAGAACCATCTACCAATCAGATGGCATAGAACCATCAACCAACCAGATGGCATATAACCATCTACCAATCAGATGGCATAGAACCATCTACCAACCAGATGGCATAGAACCATCTACCAATCAGATGGCATAGAACCATCAACCAATCAGATGTCATAGAACCATCTACCAATCAGATGGCATAGAACCATCTACCAATCAGATGGCATAGAACCATCTTCCAACAAGATTGCATAGAACCATCTACCAATCCAATCAGATGGCATAGAACCAGCTACGAACCAGATGGCATAGAACCATCTACCAACCAGATGGGATAGAACCATCTACCAACCAGATGGCATAGAACCATCTACCAACCAGATGGCATAGAACCATCTACCAACCAAATGGCATAGAACCATCTACCAATCAGATGGCATAGAACCATCTACCAACGAAATGGCATAGAACCATCTACCAACCAGATGCATAGAACCATCTACCAATCAGATGGCATAGAACCATCTACCAACGAAATGGCATAGAACCATCAACCAATCAGATGGCATAGAACCATCTACCAACCAGATGGCATAGAACCATCTACCAACAAGATGGCATAGAACCATCTACCAACCAGATGGCATAGAACCATCTACCAATCAGATGGCATAGAACCATCAACCAACCAGATGGCATAGAACCATCTACCAATCAGATGGCATAGAACCATCTACCAATCAGATGGCATAGAACCATCTACCAACAGATGGCATAGAACCATCTACAACAGATGCATAGAACATCTACACAATCAAGAACCATCACCAATCAGATGGCATAGAACCATCAACCAATCAATGCATAGAACCATGCTACCAATCAGATGACATAGAACAATCTACCAATCAGATGGCATAGAACCATCAACCAATCAGATGGCATAGAATCGCCATAGAACCATTAACAAACGAAATGGCATAGAACCAGCTACCAATCAGATGGCATAGAACCATCAACCAACGAAATGGCATAGAACCAGCTACCAATCAGATGGCATAGAACCAGCTACCAATCAGATTACATTGAACCATCAAAAAACGAAATGGCATAGATTCATCAACCAACGAGCAGAAATAGAACCATCTACAAACGAGATAGCATATTAAAAAAAATTGTTAAATTCCCTCCAACGAAATGGATGTGAAAAGATTTACAGACGAGTTAGATGGGATTTGACAGATGAGATCAGTGGCGTAACAACGGGTTGGCATCGGGGCAGTTGCCAAGGGCGCCTGCTCAAAAGGGCGCCACTAAATCTCATTTTTCTTAAAATTTGTATTTAAATAAAAACAGTCGGACCTCTCTAAGTGGAACTCAAAACGACCCGAAAAAAAATTCGGAGTTTTTTAAGTTAGGGAGAATGGCGTAATGGGCGCTGATTAATCAAGGACAATGTATATATTGAGAGGTGGGGGAACAGCCATACCGGCTAGTAGGCTTGACAGGAAAGAGAGACGGTGTCTGATGTTTCATATGAAAGGAGCCAACTTGCTTTGACATACCGACACAAGCCCGTGAGAGGAGACACCTTCCCTCCCTTCCCCCATTTTACTCCCTCCATAGTGGGATGGGGGAGTAAGATTTTTCTTTTTAAAAAGAGTTACAGCATTCAGCAAAGGGACGCGAATTAGTTACTACTCCTTTTTCTTGTCCTTGTCATTTTTTTGTAATTGCAAGGGTCGCTTAATCCATAGTGGAATACACTAAAATAAGAATTTACGTCCATTTACGTGGCTCTACGGATCACGTGTTCTAAAATGTCACTCCAGAATAATAACCCAAACACCTTGGAAAATTCGAGAGGTTGAAAGCCAAAAATCTTGGAGTTATTGAGATCTAAAATACATTAGTCTTATGGAATTTGGCCGGACCTAACAATTAATTCATTATAGGGACGTTTTCGACTTATGTCAGCTCGACTTACCGAGGTCCGACTGTATTTCACTTTTATCCCCGATAACAAAAAAGTGAATAATTAATTATATTTAAATATATTTCATTTAAACCATTATAATATTTTTATTATGTTTGTTGCCTTTGCGGGGCTTCTTATCATACAAATGTCAATATGATTTTACTGTCCTTTTAAAAGAAAAATTTTACTATCCCCATCCCACTGTCGAGGGAGTACAGTGGGGGAAGGGAGGAAAGTATTCTATCACAAACTTGTGTCGGTATGTCAAAGCATTTGGCTCCTTTCTATGACACATCAGACACCGCCTCTCTTTTCTGTCAAGCCCTCTAGCCGCTATGACTGTTCCCCCCCCCCTCTCTCGATATCAACATTGTCCTGGATTCATCTGCGCATTTAACGACAGTTTCCCTAATGTTAATTATTCAAATCATTAGGGTTAATGGAGAATGTTACTGTTTGTGTTTTGTGTTTTATCTTGATAAAAATACATTCTTATCTATCTTATACATTGCAGTCGATCCTTCTATACAGGAATTGCGTCCTGCACTTATCCATGCATGGTTTATGCCTAGTCTTGCATCTTTATTAGAGATTTGAATATTTGTAATGTGTTGGTATTCCTGGCTTGTTCAGGCCACCCATTCCAAGGCCTAATCCCAGACGGGAATGAGAATTGTACAGAAACTTAACTGTGATTTCCGCGCCCTTGAGAATAGGGAAAATGCTAAATTATCCCGAATAAATTGATTATTGAAGGATTAGCCCTCGGCACCCTTGGTAATTCCCCGATGCCAAGTCCTATTATTAATCCTATGTCTATCTGCGTGTTCTTTTACTTTTATTGATATTTATTGTGATCCATTGTGGGATTTAATGTGAAATATAAAATTTGATCAACTAACACAAAAGTTCTGAGTCCCCCTGTGTGACTACTTAGTTTGTGACTAAAAAATTTATTTTCTGCTCTTTCAGGCGAGATTCTACATTCCTCACTGCAGCTGGGCCTAATCTTTTTTTTTTAAAAGGTTTTTTTTGTTCATATTATTTTCCTATTTTTACGCGTTAACAAAAGATTTGTAAAACTTAATTTCATTCATGAAAATTTAAACGCTTTAAACAACCACGTAAAAACAAAGTTTTTGACTATAAATCCCTTATGTATGAGACATAACTAAAAAGTATTGATCATGCTTAAACGCGACAAACATTTACAGACTGAGATTGCCTTAACCCCCCTTTGCTGTAAAACGGAGGGGTGGGGAAAAGGTCTGGTCACGGATGGCTGAACTTAACTCAGAGTGGCGCGTAAAATGTCAACAAAAGCAGGCCGCTACATATAGTTTAATATAGAGATAAACTAAAAATGCATTAATTTAATTACGGTACATTCGATCGATCTGAAACTTTAATAGCTTAATCCTCCCCACCAGCTAAACCTACTGTGAAAATTTCAGCACTTTAGCAAGTCAGAAAACGTGTTTACGAGCGTTTTGAAAAAGTTGACGACATATACAGATCCTGACGACATATACAGATCCGGAAGAGTGCACGAGTTAACAGGATATGGGCCTCAAAAACATATCCCAATTTTATATGCTGCATAATGAGTTATTGTACAGAAGTTGTTGACTGTTTTCCAGTCTTCCTATTTGTTAGAGCAAGGATTCAGTGCCGTTATGAACCTCATCACAAAGAATACAAAACCGGCTAAAAATTATTGCTCGTGGGGATTTCCGGTTGCTACTCAAAAACATTGAGTCGGAAATAAATACAATCATAAAATCCCATCATGTCCATGCAAGTCATTAATTGTTTTGAATTGTATTTTAATATTTTTAATAAAAGTTATAACTTCAAATAAATACTTTGTCGGCAAAGTGTTGCTGTTTTTGGATTTGTATTTTTTTTACTATGCATTTATTTAGTGTTTTCAATAATTTGGGGTCCGTGGGCAAGTTTTGACAATAAAAGGGGTCCATGGGTCAAAAAAGTTTGGGAACCACTGTTTTAAATAGTTGCTTTGTAGTTCCAAGCTAGAACTTAATGCCTTTTGAGTTATGATTACTACTCATTTGCTCTTTGTTACTCTATCCTCTTGTGTTCTTCTTAGTTTTTAAAACAATTAAATCTATCTAATCACCCAAAGCATAACAACAAAGTCGTCTAGGTTTTAAAATTCATTACAGAGCCATTCCATAAAATTATTCTAATCATAAAATTATTCTAATAATAAATTTTGTTCCTGGTGCATTTTTAAAAATTTGAATTTAATCA
Organism: Ampullaceana balthica; assembly: GCA_944989445.1. Taxonomy (NCBI): domain Eukaryota; kingdom Metazoa; phylum Mollusca; class Gastropoda; family Lymnaeidae; genus Ampullaceana; species Ampullaceana balthica. The sequence goes on along the minus strand of CALYLW010001224.1, from coordinate 93,985 downwards.
TGCAGTGCAATCAATATAAATAAGCACTACCAGCCAAACAAAAGATTTAAAAAAATAAATAGCATGTGTTGACCCAATTATTGGTGCATTCCTGCATTGGGTAGGCCGTAGAGCAGGGGTCGGGAAACCATGGCTAGCGAGCCAAATGTGGCTCTACTGATGGCTGCATCTGGCTCTCAGACAAATGTTCGTTTATTAAAAAAAAATTAAATAAAAAGTAAAAATTAAAAAAAAAGGTTATTCAGACTCATTTCATTTACAAATTAATTACATATTAAAAAAACCAGCAGAACAATGTTATTAAAAAATTAATTCAGAGACATAGTTATTGTACTTTTAGTGTTGAAATTATACAAAATGCACACATTTACTTGAATTTTTAGTTTTAAAAATAATGTATAATGGCTCTCACAGTATTACTTTTTCAAAATATGTGGTCTTTATGACTCTTTCAGACAAAAAGTTTCCAGACCACTGCCGTAGAGCTTCCCACAACCAAGTTAACCTGTCCTTGTTTGGCGGGTCATCGTCAAACCACGCCTTCTCTTAAATTTAAAAAATGGTTTTAATTGTAATCTTTCCCTTTCAGTTTTAGGTTCGACTCTAGAAACGCCCCCCCCCCAATTTTCTCTCTTCTCTTCTAGACAGAAAATACGACGGTAAACTTAAGACGACCCAGAAATAATGGACCTTCGAGTGCACGAGTCTTCCCTGTGTCAGTAGAGAAAGCGAGGTTAACTGACACCAGCTTCCAAGTTAAACCTCGACAATTAGCCGAAAATGCCACCCTCTTCATCAAGAAAATAAAGACACCTTTCCTGCAACCACTTCCTCCATAACTAGTGTGGAGGAATATTTTTAGCCTTCCATTAAACGTACGTGATATAAGTTACATAGCTTTTATTTCTATATAATATAATAATATATATCGGGATTTTAAAAAATACATTCGTTGTTACTTGCTATTAACCATGGTTAGGGTATAGTCTTTTCTTGAGCATATTAGATTCTATCTATTTTGATTTGTTAGTGAAACATCAAAGAACAACATATTAACGCTATGGGTGAAAAAGAATAAAAATATAAAAAATATCTGATGCACATCAACTGTCGGAGGACGGCGAGGGGCATGCCAAGCTGTGCTACGGTTTGTCCCCAAATGAATATCTGACCCGAACATGAAACGATGGCTCCCAGGAGACCCCGACTGTCAGCTTATATTGAGACTACGTGGGCTTGCCATTTCGGACTTTCTAGAAAAAATATAATAATCATGCTGGGGGGTGGGGGTGTTAATGCGGGCTTTCAATGAGTTTGTCCGGTGACGTCATCCCCACAAGTATTTCCTGACGTCACCATACTCCTCACGAATGGGGTCAGGGCTGCTTGACATGGCGCCTTCATCAACCAGATCAGCGGTTCTCGTTATGCGACGTGCTTTCGGGTGTTAAGAAGAGGTATCAATAGATAAGATTGCCGTATTCATTCTAATGGACCCAAGAGCATTGATGACCATCCAGTTAATTAATTTTTAAAACATTGCACTCTGGAATCATGAAATAAAACATTTGGAATATACGAGCCTTTAAAGGATTTAAAAGAAAAGTAAATTGCACACCCTGAAAATTGATACTTTGCTTAGCAGACATAATTTATATGATTACATGTATGATCTGAGCATATGTTGCAAGATTGTATACGAAATTTGATTGCATGAACGCATGCTAAAACATGTCTCCTAAAAGAATATTCCTTTTCTACAATGTAAAGTTCATTATTGAAGCTTCATTTATTTTCCTGTTTATTAGACTGCAGCGTGCATGTTGCTCCCAAAAATATATATATGATGATATTCACAAAAGAATGCACCAGTCTTAAGGAAAGGTTCGGCAAAAGTTAGTAAAATAGCTTCATGTTCATTACAAATGTTGTTGCCGTTCCATTACTTAGGTCACATTTAAGTTTAATTTTTGTGTAAAAATAAATTATGGTTATAAATATTGATTCGCGTTAATAACATTTTCATCAAATATTTTTGTCAATATCATTTTTTTTTAAAAAGTTTTTTGGTAATAAATACATTACATTTTTTTTAATTTTTATAACGAACAAGCCCCACATTTACCCCCTACATAAGATTCACGCATTAGCCCATAAGCTTGATCAAAGGAAATAGGGGGGGGGGTCATTTTTTTGGGTTTGTTTTATTTGTTGTATTTTATTAAAATTATTGTTTAAAAACATTTTAAATTACTACAGCCTACAATGAAAATTAAAAACCATGATGAAAAGAATGGCATATTGGTCATTGGCCGGTAAATAACCCAAAAGTAGCGTAGGAAAAGGGGGGGGGGTACAATTCTACTTCAATCAATAAAATAAATACATTAGAAATGGTCGGTATTTTCAACCAAATATTATTTTATTAATATAAAACAGTTAAAAGCAGCACACTAACGAATGACAATAATGAATGGTTAATAACTGTTTAAACACAATTTTCACACAATGAAATGTGCGGCATTACAGAACAGGAATAGTCTTAAACTTAATAAATAGTTATTTATTTTTAATATTTCCACCTTTTTTGACTGATCTGTGCTTTTTTTTCCTTCTGTCAAACATTACACAATTTTTTCTAGCCCCTCTCCCAATGATAAAAGACAAGTTTATAAAATCGAATCCTAGTTATTTCAATGAATAATTGCATAATTTTGTTTCATTTAAATTGCTTATTTCCTTTAACTTTATAAGCCGTGTAATGACCCAATTATTCACCAATCGTACAGGGAAACCCTATGGCACACAGGCACGGCTGCCCCGCCCCACCAAACGCAACAAGCTTGTTGATTGGCTGTGTTCTGTAGTTGATGAGGCGCAAGGTAGGCGGATCTTGTCCTTGTGTCAACAGTGGATGACCCAATTTTAACCACAGAATTGGCATGTACCCAAGAATTGATGTGTACAAGAATAAGAAATCAGAAATACTTCATGTTGGGCACACAATTTTGAAAAAATAAATGTTGCTCAAGCTTTAGTGTCGCAAAGAAAGAGTTTGTTAAAATTTAAAAGTGTCTTAGTCTTAGACTTACTTAGAGAAAGAATAAGTTGTGAGTCTTCTTGCTGTGATATGCACACACACATTCACATACATGTATTCTCATTATGCGGTGAACAAAGTCACAAAGACCTTTTAAAAGATACCGAAAGGGCTACACGAGGAATGTGTTGGCAAATATACTGTGTATCTTGAATGGACATTTAATTCTAATTATTAGACTAATCAATTTAATAATCACCATGGACTATGAAAAATAATCATAATAATATGGCGTGGCGTACCATCGTGTTTCATGATCTTTTCCGAACTTAAAAAGAACTTATTAAGACTTAAGTCCAAGCTAGGTTTGTTTGATGTATGTGTTTTGCCTTAAACTGAAATAATGAAATGAAAACAGACAACTGACGTTTCTTTCTCTCTCTCTTCTCATGAAAGTTCATCACTTTCTAACTGAAATTCCTGGACATCAATAAGACTCCCTTTATTTTTTAGTTAGTTTAAAGAAGCTTTATTTTGATAAACATTTAAAGTAAGTAAGGGGATTGTTAATTTAAATTTAGTTATGGATTTTTTGTTTGTTTGATTTTAGGTATAAGGGCTTGTCATTTCTAAAACCGGAAAACGTCATAAATCATTGAGTAATCAGTAATGTTCTATTTTTATATTACATTTTAGCTTAACAATATTCGAAGCATAAATACAGTCGAATCAATAAGTTCTCCAAATTCTTAGCATAGTAAATTTATGTTTTCTCTTGTTCAAGTCCAATAAGCTGTCTTTAATTAACGAAGAATTATCACATAGCTGATAAGATACATCTTTCTCAATATACCTACATTTACATATTGACTCGTATCTTTTATTAAATTTTTATTAAATTTGTCCCCCAAAAAGGCCCGTATATTTCTATCAATAGGGTTGGTATTATTTACCGGAAGTCTAATAATAGACTCGATCTATAACTAGGTCACCGCTTGAGGTGCCGTAAGGACAAGTAGTTAATATTTATTCATAACTATTAGAGGGAATGCGCTCATTGAAATTGTCTAAAACTTGTTCAAAACCTTGAATAAGGTCATATTATTTGATATATTATAAAATGCGAAATAGAGCTTCCTTGCGAGAGTGAATTTTAATATTAATATGTAAATATACAGACTATACTTTTTTATTTTTAGTTATTTCGCCCATTCGTCCGAGAATTTTATTCATTCATACTATTTACTTCTAAAACTAATGATGTAATTATAATTAAAGTCATAATCTTAGTGTAAGTTTATTACTAATAAATACTAAGGCATATATAATTTATATGTACCAACGAAAACAATTTATATTAAATATACGTTTGTTAGCACTAGTCACTAGTACTAGTGGCGACAGCCGGCTCCGACTATTTAACGACCGCTTACACTTTCACTCATCTGAAATAAATGCTTAGGCTTATTTAATTACATTAAAATATCAATAGATGGTTATATTATGTAATATTATATTATGCGAAATTGAACGTCCTTGCGAGCATGAATTATGTAAATGAATTAGTGACTCTGCATCTGCTCTGACTGAGGCTCTAGTCATAAGTTAGTAGTAACTAGTTCTAGTTGCTCGTTCGTCCATGAAGTTTATTCTTTTATACTATGATGTAATTATAATTAAAGTCATAATCTTAGTGTAAGTTTATTATTAATAAATACCAAGGCATATATTTTTATAAGGCAAGGACCAAGGAAAACAATATTAAAATACATATATTATGTTAATAATTGACTACGCTAGGACTAGTGTTTACCGTAGTTACGACTATCGAACGAACGCTTACACTCATCTTTAAATAATTTAAAATATGTTAAGGTTTATTTATTAAAGTTTTAAGTCTTCGACATTTTAATAATTTTTTAGGCTGCAAAAATAAGTGTAAAGAAATATTTTTTGCACAGAAAATTGCACCTAGAAGATTGTTTTTAGTGAAATCAATGTATCAAAATACACTGTTGTAATGGACATTTCTGAAATGTTTGACCTGAATCTAAAAATAGCCCGATGACCGAATGGTTTATGACGTTTTCCGGTCTTAGAAATGATCAACCCTACAGATTTCCGCCATATAATTATAATGACAAGGCCTTTTATTTTTCAAATGACAATAAGAACAAATGACCTGTTTATATGGATGGCTCGTTATTATAATTATTCCGATGAAATGGGACGCTATCTTTGTAACCCTCTAGTCTAATTTAATTTATTCTCACTCTTATAACAACATTAAAAAAGAACAACAACAAAAAACAGGGTTATTATTCGGTCCACAAAGGCAGCCCCCAAGACCATTTTCAAAACAAGCCGCCAGCTTTAATCTACATAGTTACCTTTTTTTTAAAAATACCAGCGCGCGATAAAATAACCTACATTCTTAAGGGAATGCCAAGTTGGAACCGAAGTAATAATCCCACAACATAAAAATACGCCCAGCACTGCAAGTCAAACTTAGCCCCTTGTAGCTTTAAAAACCAGGTCAGGCTAAAAAGGGGGTGGGGAGAGGTCAACACTGAGCCCGTTCGCCATCAAGTTTGCGGCTGGCTATGACTTCACCCCGTTTCTGAGACTCGGGATGTAGGTCGTGTCTCCATGCGCCTTGTTACAGGACGACACGGATTGGGAATCGGCGATATAGGAGTATGTTGATAAACACAACACGCAACGGGCGCGCACACACATTTTAAAGTAAGAACCTACAAAAAGTGGGTCATACAAAAAAAATCCTTCCCATGACTTGGTAACACATGATTTAATTTCAATTATTGCGCAATGGCAATGGGAGTTGATTGTTTATAGCATATTCATACTCTCGTAAGAAAGAACGACACTGACATTCCTACCTATGCCTATAGATTCATGACATTTTGGATATTCAAACAGTATCGGCATCATTTCATGATTTACACACAATATTAAAAATAAAGAAAGACACTATTTTGGACTAAAGTCTTCCTTTTCCCAACCTTCACTGGGAGCTGGGACTGATATTGCCCGGCTAAAATATTCAGACTAAGATAGCAAATTTTAAAAAAAACATCTTAAAACAAGGTAGTTTATTAGGGATCTTTTATTTTAAAAAATAATAAATTAAACTTGTCTTTAAACTTTTAATATGCCGCCCCACCTCCGCTATGCAATGCATTATTTAATGGCGTTGGTTTAGGAAGGCGAAGCAGTGTTAAGACACAAAAGAAGATCGGAAGAATATACATATATATATATATAGTAAAAAACCTGGCCAAAGAAAGCAGGAAAGGAGAGAGACGGAGGAGAAGGAAAAAAACTTCAACAAAATAGAAACCACTCCTTGGCTAGGACTGATCCAACCTGACTTATTTCCAACAACTCAGAATTAGGTTACCGGGTCAGGCCAGACAATATTGCACAACTACTGTAAAATTCGGACTAGTTGGCGCTGTTCTCCGTATGAATGTTTTTAAATAAATAAATAAACAACTCAGCATTACTATTACACTTTTCGGAAATAAAAATAATAATAATATACCACATTAACACAGTTGACAGGTGTTGAACAAGCGTTGTGAATAGAAATTTTAGTTCTTATTCTGACATAAATCATAAATTTCCTGAGGTAAAAATTTCATTTTTTAGAACTTTACACACATTTTTTAAAATAAAAATTAAAGCCTCAATTTGGGATTTTAAAAAATCATGCAAATAAAAAAAGAAAAAAAGTTTGTTTCTTTTTTTTTAAAGTTTAGTTTAAAAACCGAAAGACTCCTCCCTAGGCCGAAATTTTTGTGGTCTTCAAATGATAACAGGTGTACCAGTTTGAACATACGTGTTTATACAACATGACCACACAATTATACACATCCTGTCATAATGTAATAATTACGAACAATCACTTTATTCAATATAAATTTTTTTAAAAATAAATTTAATGACAGGTTACTGATTCCAAGTGATATTTTATTTTTACAAAAAATAAAGTTAAGGAGGTGTGGCCTTTATGCTGTGCAATTGTGGTTTTATAGAGTTCAGCTCCAAGCAGCACCAACTATATTTTTTTCAAGGAACTCTGGTTCGCTCACTTGGCTTGGGGAATCGTGACTAAAGTGTGGGGAATTTATCATTTACCCAGCGGAACTTGGGACAAATATTTTGAGGATATATCGTGTTGCCAATGTGTAAACTTTGTCGGTAAAATTCAAACTCAAATTTACATAAATTTTTAAAAAGTACCATGCTTTTTTAAATTTTATTTTTGATTTCTGGTAATTATTTAAGCAATAAAATGGGGAATGGTCACCAGGTGAGTGGGGAAAATTTACACGTTTTACTAGAATCAAAAGTCACAAGTTTTGCTAGGAAAAAAAGGTCATAGAAAAAAAGTCACAAAAAGTCAAATAAATGCAAAAGATGTTATACCTTGACAAATAATTGGGTGAAAAATTCTATAACGTATTGTTGAATTTGAATTAGACACTAATGGGTAGTGGGTACCTTATGTAAAATTCTAGTTTCATTGATGGATATATGTCACATATATAATGTGCAAAGTTTGTTCTACAAACAAATTCTGTCGCTATGCTATAAGATTTGAATCATAGTCACCAACTCTGTCATTGGAAAAACGGTCACCAATTTCGTCACTGACGCCATGGTCACCAATAACGTCAGTGGAGCCATGTCACCAATTTTGTCACCGGATCAGTGTTCTATTCTTTTAATTCTCTGACAATTGAGCCATCATCACAAAGTCTGTAAATTCTCGCTTATTGGAGCCATGGTCTTCCATATCTATGTTGGTCTATGGTAGCCATTGTCTTCCATATCTATATTGGTCTATTGGAGCCAGTATCTTCCATATCTATATTGGTCTATTGGAGCCATAATCTTCCATATCTATATTGGTCTATTGGAGCCAGTGTCTTCCATATCTATATTGGTATATTGGAGCCATGGTCGTCCATATCTATATTGGTCTATTGGAGCCAGTGTCTTCCATATCTATTTTGGTCTATTGGAGCCAGTGTCTTCCATATCTATATTGGTCTATTGGAGCCATAGTCTTCCATATCTATATTGGTATATTGGAGCCATGGTCGTCCATATCTATATTGGTCTATTGGAGCCAGTGTCTTCCATATCTATATTGGTCTATTGGAGCCATGGTCGTCCATATCTATATTGGTCTATTGGAGCCATTGTCTTCCATATCTATATTGGTCTATTGGAGCCATGGTCGTCCATATCTATATTGGTCTATTGGAGCCAGTGTCTTCCATATCTATATTGGTCTATTGGAGCCATGGTCGTCCATATCTATATTGGTCTATTGGAGCCATGGTCGTCCATATCTATATTGGTCTATTGGAGCCATGGTCGTCCATATCTATATTGGTCTATTGGAGCCATGGTCGTCCATATCTATATTGGTCTATTGGAGCCATGGTCGTCCATATCTATATTGGTCTATTGGAGCAATGGTCGTCCATATCTATATTGGTCTATTGGAGCCATGGTCGTCCATATCTATATTGGTCTATTGGAGCCATGGTCGTCCATATCTATATTGGTCTATTGGAGCCAGTGTCTTCCATATCTATATTGGTCTATTGGAGCCATGGTCGTCCATATCTATATTGGTCTATTGGAGCCATGGTCGTCCATATCTATATTGGTCTATTGGAGCCATGGTCGTCAATCTCTATATTGGTCTATTGGAGCCATGGTCGTCCATATCTATATTGGTCTATTGGAGCCATGGTCGTCCATATCTATATTGGTCTATTGGAGCCATGGTCGTCCATATCTATATTGGTCTATTGGAGCAATGGTCGTCCATATCTATATTGGTCTATTGGAGCAATGGTCGTCCATGCCTATGCCTATACTCGTCTATTGGAAATTGGAGCCTTAGTCCCAAATTCTGTCCACGGTTGTGCAAAATTGCGTTGTCCCCGGGTCAGATCGATCCAGCCCCTACTAAACCCGTAGCCACAAGCCGGTGACCCACTTTGTGCGCACTATTTATAGATAGACCTAGGGAACGGCAGTTCATAGCTTTCAAATGAACCTTTTCAGATTTCCAGATACTTTTTTTCAAGGAAAATCCATTCGTCCAGATAACGCCAACTGAAGGCTAGACAATATTGATAGTTGTAATGGTAGCTGTCCTTCCATTAGTTGGGGACGGGAGTTAAAGATCAACTACCCACCCATTAACATCCATCTCCCGTTGTCCGCAGTGAGTTCACCATTAAAATTAGCTGTGATTCATTTGAAACAAGAGATATTCTCAGGGGTGTGGATAAGATGGTACGAGTTACAGTAGGGGAAGCCGGGAAATATTCTTTAAAGAAAGTTAAAATATTCCTTTAGGGGCAGTCCATAAAGTACGTCACGCTCCAGAGGGGGGAGGGGTGTAAGAATGTGACAGGGGGAGGGGGTCCAGCCATGTGTGACGTCACGCTGTTTTATATTAAAATTTAATTATTTTGTTAATAAAAAACAAAATTTGTGTTCGAATATGTGACGTACTTTAGGGGAGGGGGGTCCTAGATTTTTGACAGTTTGTGACAGGGGGAGGGGGGCTTAAATAGTCAAAAATAGCATGACGTACTTTATGGACGGCCCCTTATTAAAACGTTTTCGTTTTAGCTCAGTAAGTTAAAGTTGTATGAATAAAAATATTTGGAAGACGAATTCGAAAGAGAATATTCACACACAAATTAGCTGTAGTGCTGCAGAACGCAACATTGACCTCTGCCTGCTAATTAAATTGACTTAAAAAAACTTGTCAAACACAGACTATCACCATCTCTACTTTACCAACGATCAAGGAAGTTTACACTATAATATGCGGCAAATTTCCAATTGATGACACGAGGCTTAGACATGTCTAAGAAATAATTGGTAACTGAAGGGTGGGGGCGTCAAATTTGGAAAAATGCTAATAAATAAAAGAAACCATTGTACGAAAAGTGTCTCATTTCTTTCATTTCTTTCTTTTTTTTTAAAGAAAGAATTCGTTATTTGTCTAATTTTTAAAAAAAATTTAGAGCAAAAAACTTTTAATAAAAGCCCGTAAATCCCTTATAGATGAGACATAACTAAAAGTATTGAATATGTTAAATATAATACGCACCGCACCACAGACTAGCACAAACAATTACAGATCGTGAAAATATAACACTATGTCCAATATAATACGCTAAGTGCGAAGTATGTTCAATATAATACGCACCGCGCGACAGACTAGCATAAACATTTACACGTGTAGCCGAGTGGTGGCTAAGTTATTAAAACAATAACGACCACGACAGAGAGAGAGAGGCAAGACGGTGAAAATAATATAACTTATGAGGGATTTAAAAAGATAAATGGTATGGTCCACGATAGTTATAAATGCCGTGATTCGCCAACAATGGTGCAATGTACAATACATTGGCGTAACACAGAAAGCAACATGATACCGGAGATGCTGCCATCACGGCAGTCAATGGGGAAATGTGAGGCTCGTGTTTTATGGACAGCTGGGGGATATGAACGGCACAAATCACAGACTTACTCAATACAGAGTAATGAGCGTCTGTAAAGAAGGAGCGTCTGTAATAGATAAGCCAGAGGTAAAACTGACGTTACCGAGCAACTACGGCCATGAAAGCGCATAGAAGCTTGAAGCACAAACTGAAGGATACGGGTGGACCCGATGACCTCGACACTCGCCGATAAAAGCAGGACACGGCCGTGAGGCCATGATCAATGTTTCACCAGGACACGGCCGTGAGGCTATGATCAATGTTTCACCAGGACACGGCCGTGAGGACATGATCAATGTTTCACCAGGACACGGCCGTGAGGCCATGATCAATGTTTCACCAGGACACGGCCGTGGGGCCATGATCAATGTTTCACCAGGACACGGCCGTGGGGCCATGATCAATGTTTCACAAGGACACGGCCGTGAGGCCATGATCAATGTTTCACCAGGACACGGCCGTGGGGCCATGATCAATGTTTCACCAGGACACGGCCGTGAGGCCATGATCAATGTTTCACTAGGACACGGCCGTGAGGCCATGATCAATGTTTCACCAGGATTCCGAGATAAACGCTTAGCCTACGCAGTCTAACGCCATCTGGTCCGACATCGGCGTGGCCCAGGTTCATGACAGCCCGGGGCGCCCCTTTGCTGTTGACGCCCATTACTGAGAAAAATTACCCAAAGAAATGTCAGGCATGGTGTGGTCTGAAAATGGCAACCAACCCAAGATGGGATTATATTTCAACATTATAATATCAGATGAACTATGGGTCCAGTAATGAAGGGAGCCTACGATACTTTGATTACTTTGAAAGAAACATGGGTTTCGAGGTCTGTCAACACATTTTCTATAGGTTTCTAAAAGTAAAACAAGTCTATAACATATAAAACACATTTAACTGTACAATTACCGTATTTACTCGTGATAAGCCCGTTCGTTCATAAGCCACCCCCCACACACACACACACTTTTGGAAGAGAAAAGTATTAAAAGTGTATAACCCGCTCGCAAGCCGACCCCCCAAAAATAAGACAGCTTAAACAAAATGGTACACATTTTTTTAAAACTACAAGCTAAATCGGTCATTACGATTGTTTACTGTGTACTGCCTATCTTTGTCTTTGTGCTCTTTGTTAGGCAAAGGTTACCAGTATTTAAAAAAAATTATCTGGTAAACAGTGGCGAAGGCGAAGCGCGTACATTAAAATTCGTTGTTGAAAACAAAATTTGTAAAACAATTTATTAAAACACTCACAAAAAATAAATAAAATGATTAAATAAGGTAAGTACAGATGTTTAATAATATATTATAGCTTTTGGTAGAGCAGTCGAATCTTGTAGAATGTAGAAAATGACCTTGATGATCTACAATAAAAACACTGGGACATAACCGATATTCAATATCATTGCAGAAATCCCCTATGACCCGCTCATAGGCCGACCCCCCAACTATTTCCCCTAGATTTTTTCCAAAAAAGTAAAAGGTCAGCTTTAGAACGAGTATATACGGTAAATAGAGAAGCAAATACGCTCCTCATTCACCAGAGTAAAATTGAAAAACCACAAACGACCCACGCATCAAAATTGTATAATACAACTAATTAACTTACTGTAACTTAAAAACTTCAACAAAACAGAAGTAAGATTAAGTTAACACTTATAAAGCAAACGTTAAAAAAATAAAGAAATTATTATTTAAAGTCAAAATCATTTGAGAGGAATTAAAATGACCGCTGTATTAATTAGTCACATCAATGAGAGTGAGTTAATGTGTCAATGAAATGGAGAAATTAACTTGACCTAAAAAAATACAAATGGAAGATGTAATTAAGGTGACCAAGAAATATGAGAGTGTTAACTTCACCTCGCAAATAAATGGGCAGAGTTAACACCACAGAGAACTGTTTACCATTCCTACCTGGGCTCGGAACTCCAGAGTTAGACACAGTGTTAGGAAGATTGCCTCCTCCCAGAGAGTCTACCGAATCCCTCCTGTCATCCTCTTCCTCATCCTGATAGTCACCATCTGACTTCCATTGGGCTATAAACAGAAGACAACACCGTGGATTGAGCAGCTTAAAAAAAATCTCACGTGATTTCTCTTTTCATCCCTTGCCCATGATTTGATCATACTTTTATTACCATTATACTTTGACTTCCATAATTTCATTATACTTTTAATTCCATTATTCTATCATAACTGTAACGAGTTTATAATTTATTTTTAACAAACGTTGCTGTAACTTTAAGGACACCACTAATATGTATAGCCAGGCTGTAAAATACAATGAGAACAAACTGTAACAAGCTTACTTTGTTACAGAGTGACTTAAAATTAGAAGGTGAGACCCACTAAAACTTACTTTACTCAAGTGTCGCATACAGTGAGAACCATTGAGATTGAGATTAGCTTATCTTGTTATAGACATGACATAGCATACCTTGAAAGCAACTGTTACCAGCTAACTTGGCTCTAGAGTGGCATACAGTGAGAACCACTGACACTAGCTTACCTTGTGATAGACTAGCAAACATTGAGAGCAACTGAAATTAGCTAACTTTGGTATAGCGTGTATACAATTTAGAACCACAGAGACTAGCTTACCTTGCTCTAGTGTGGCGTATGTGCTGTATTCAGATTGGGCGTGGTTTCTCTCGGACTGCGTCACCGATTCATTTGGTATGACAACTAGATTCAAAAAGAAGAAAGCACAAACATTTCAACGTATTAAACATAAACATTTATTTCATAATAAACTTTAAACCACAAATGGTTTGGGAGTTTTTTTAATTTCTGATCAGATAGTGGCGATCATTTGGATCTCGGGTTCTGTGTGTTAGGGAATCAGGATCGGCATTGTTGATAGTCTGCTTCCTTGCATAATTGCTCTTCATTCCCGGAAAACGGCTAAATAGCATTCCTGTAAAAGAGCTGTACGAGGCTTTGCTGTAAAGCCGGGGTATCAAACTCAAGCAGAGTTTATTATTAATGCACCTACGACTTTTTATCATTCTTAACTTCATTATTCATACCGCGCGAAGTAAATGATAATTTAGAAATGACGCCATAAATTAGGAATCCATCCTGGACTACTGCAGTATTATGATGGTTTCTAAATCTCTGTACCAGGAAAGTGATGGGAGATACCAGTGTGTCAGTGAGCGAAAAATATCCTCATGAGCATGTCCCACAATTTTTCATAGACCAAGAGGTAACTTGTACATTTACATGTATTTATTAGTACGGAATTTTTTTAATTAAAAAAAACGAAAATAAGTAAAATGTAAAAAAATCTTTTTTTAAAAAGGACACGCTTTTATTTACAAACATTTACAGACTGAAACGCGCTGATCTCCCCTGCCATTGATGTAAACACGGGAATTTGGTAAACGAAGGCTGGAGTGAAACCAGTGAGCCGTGGAAGTCAACTCTAGCAGACGACTATACATTCTAAATAGTGATAAATAGAGATAAACTAAAAATTTATTAATTTAATTACGGTACATTCGATCGATCTGAAATTTTGATACAATGCATTGTCATCCAAGATCTATCTGTGGTAAAATTTTGAGATATCTAGGACCATCAGAAATGGTTTAATTTTACGGTTCAATATTTGATACAACATACAAACAGTGTGACTTAAATAAAAGCGTGTAAAAACAAAGTTGTTCACTATAAATCCTTTGTATACGAGACATAACTATAAGAATTTTCATTATATTACGCAGCGCAAGACAATCCAAAAATCCAAAATTTTAGTTATGCCTCGTAAAACAGGTTTAATATAATGCGCACCGATCGGGAATATATTTTTAAAAAGTATCGTCAATATAATACGCACCTTACCGCGCGAAAGGAAAGGTTGTTCAAAATAATACGCAGCACGACACTCTAGCACAAAAATTAACATGCTACATAGAGATAAATAGAGATAATCTAAAAATTCATTAATATAATTACAGTACATTAGATCGATCTGAAAATTTGATAGATCATTTTCATCATCGCCACGAGTCTGCCTGCAAAATTTCAGCTCACCAGCATACGGGGAAGTGGGTTAAAAATAGATCCAAAGTTTTTTTCGGCAAGAAAGCAAGCAGACACCACGAGTTAATATAAAGGATTAGTAATAATAATTTTTTTTTAAAACGTAAAAAAACAAGTCTTTGACTATAAATCCTTTATATACGAGACAAATTTTTAGTTCAAATCCAAAATTTTAGTTATGTCTCAAATATATAAAGTATAAAGGATGTATAGTAAAAAAAAACTTCTTCAGCCTGCCTGGTAAATTTCAGCTTCATAACGGGAAAAGGGTTATAAAAACATGTTTAACATAGTGCGCACCACGAGACAGACTTGCAATTAATAGCATTTACATTTACAGATCGGGAATATTTTTTTTTAAAAGTATCGTCAATATAATACGCACCGCACAGCGCAACAGGAAAGTATTAAAAAGGTCGTTCAATATAATACGCACCACGCCACTATCTCAGAAATTAACATGATACGTGTGCATAGAGATAAATAGAAATAATCTAAAAATTCAATAATTTAATTACAGTACATTCGATCGATCTGAAATTTTGATACATCATTTTTATCATAGGCACGAGTCTGCCTGCAAAATTTCAGCTCGCTAACTTACGAGGAAGTGAATTAAATCGATCCAAGGCTTTTTCGGCAAACAATCAAGGCCTCAAGCAGACACCACGAGTTAATATATAGGATTTTAAAAAAGATTCACTTTAGCAACACGTCAGCCAACATAGTGCAGAGAGTATTCCAGACTTGCTGGCGGCGATAGATATTCTTTTTTAGGTTGGGTGAAAATAAGCAATTGTCGTCGTCTGGAAAATTATGGGAAGAGTTCGGGGAAAAAATATATTGGGCATCTGTGTGATGATCACGCATAATATTAATATCCGCCTTGAGCCCGACCTTGCTTGTTAGATAACATTTATCACATGTTTGAGAGAGCTAAAGAAATCCACACACACTCAGTTGATCTTTGGTGAGAGTAAGAGCACAGATCTATGTGACACTGCGCAGCTCGCAATATTACAAGTCCATTATGACGACGGGAGTCATTCATGAAGTGACGGAAAAGTATCTCACAGCGGTGACAAGACCAAGGCTATATATGATTATTGAGGGTGCCGGGCTTTTGGAGGAATGGGGACTGAAGGAGCTCCATCAATGATGGTGGGGATATGAACTCGTGCACATCTTATACGAATCCTGCTGGACGTGGAGGAAGTGGACGAGGGCAATACTGTACAGTATCTGTGCAGCAAGTGTCTGAAGTTTGACAGCGTGATGTCCAGTGTGAAATCAACCAGCAATATCAGATCCAAGTGTCTGAGGCACTGGTGGTTCGGTGCTTTTTTAGATGAAATAGAGTCAGCAAATGAGGATGTTTTCCCCTACTATATTATATGTTCTCCCCACTGGAGAAAGATCATAGCTCTTCACATTGAATGTAATGATCAAGAAGTTACACGGCCAGTGGCAAGCTCTAGAAAACTTGAGTTATGGAAATCTAAACGTTCTCAGCCTAACCTCAGCCGTTAATCACAACACGCCAAGTACTCATGGACTCAATCACACCACTCAGCAATAAGTATACTGGTTCCATTGCAAGGTTACAAGAGAATCAGTTAATCAAATGTGTACAGACATTTAGACACAGAGGTACTTTAAAACCTTTTCTGCCCCCCCCCTTTTTTTTTCTCCACAATTTTACCATTCAGTGTGACAGTTGTACTATATATACTTTCTGCGCTTCAAATTTAACTTATTGAACTTATTGATTTGCAGTGCCATTCTCAACTTAAAGATAAGTTCATGGTGAACGGAAGAAACAGACAAGATTGTACAATTTATGAGGGACTTGTCCTCCACTATCCATGATATATCCAGCGGGTTGTGTGATCTTTTTTTTGTGTGTGTTTGGGGGTGGGGGGGGGGACTGATTTGTGTGAAAATCTCTACCCCAAATAAAAAGTCAAAGTTAGATGGCCAAACTAACTATGTTAAGCCATACCGAGGCTTGCTTTCCGACTTAAATGTTTCTTAACTGCACGTGTAGGATTAAATGTTGCCAGATCTCTGGGGGAAACAAGGAGTAAGAGGAAGTAGGAGTTTGAGTATGAGGAAGCAGGAGTAGGAGGAAGCAGGTGTAGGAGGAGTATGAGGAAGTAGGTGTAGGAGGAGTATGAGGAAGTAGGTGTAGGAGGAGTATGAGGAAGTAGGTGTAGGAGGAGTATGAGGAAGCAGGAGTAGGAGGAGGTAGGAGAAGACATTGCTCTTGAGAACAGTTAATCTTTTAGTAGAGATTGAGAAAACTAAATAAGGTGGGGTTTTTACAATAAATATTTATAAACCTTTTTGGTTCTTTTTTTGTTTTGTTTTTGTTCTTGGTCGAATACTTTATACGGCGGCCTCTCAGATACTATGCCTCCAACTCCAAGCGGCCCCAAAGTAAGGGAGCCTCAGACCCCTGCTGTAAAAGAAGTCATGCTGCAACAGGAAAACCCACAAGCTTTGATGTAACAGCAAGCTACAGCTTATAAGCTTTGCTGTAACATAATACCGCTGTAATGGAGATCTACTACCAGTTGTTTTTAAACACAGCATTTTCTGCAACAGCTGAGAGACTTTAATAATGTCTTTCCTGGAATAATATCCTGCTTCACAATTCTATTGTTTTAAATTTTATGTTCTCGTTGATACATGATACAAATGTTGGTGACACTTCCGCCATTCTATTATGTTGATAAGAACAAATCCATTCAAACTAAAGCTCACATGGACTCACACAAGTCTGATACAACTGATATATATATAGGCAGATATAAAGATGTGATTTCAACAACAACAAAAAAGGGGGGGGGGTAGAGATTAGAGACTCACCTGATATTGAATGGGACGATGACGACTGGTGGTGTGGCGAGGGAGGCTGCAGGTGTGGTGACGGGGACTGCAGGTGGGTCGGTATCAAATTGTCAACACTCTCAGATTTGATCCACAGACCAGTGTCATTACTCTGTTTGATGGCTTGCCAGGACAACCCTTGATACGGAAGAACATAATATGACAATATTATTTCAGGGCCATTTAAAAAAACTAAAAACAAAAAACACAACAACTCATAATCACAACTGGTGACGGTCCTTCCATCAACGTGCTGGTTGAAATAACCACCTTTCCCCTCATCCTTTCAACTCAGACGCCTATTACGCCATTTTCCCTAACTCGATTTTTTTTTCTGCTCCCTTTGAGTACGACTTAGCGAAGTCCGCCATTATTATTATTTCTTATATTGTAACGTTTCACCCAGAATTTTGGCGCCCTTGTTTCTTGACGTCCCCACCTCACTACGTCTCTTGTGTAATGCAATAGGGCTTGTCATTTCTATTTAAAAATCTATTAATATAACGTATTTATAATAGGATTACTTCCGGATGTGCCGAGGGGAAAGCTATAGCTTATATTTGTTTTATGGGCTCATTGAAAGTGACTAAAATTTGATCAAAGCCTTAATTTTCTAGAATTTTAAATAAAAATATAAGGTTATATTATGTGATACATTATATTATGCGAAAATAGAACGTCCTTGCGAGTATGAATTATGTAAATGTATCAGGGACTCTACTCTTGAGTCTTATTATTCGCTCGTTCGTTCGTGATTTTTATTCATTCATGCGATACTATTTAATACTAACTAGTGTATCACCCGTCAAAAATAACGGAAGTTTTCAAAACAAATACACATCAGATTAAAAAATAACGTAATACAGAACTTTCATTTATTTTTATTTGATTCATTTATTATCATATTGAACAATTTTATGCGGAAAGTTCGAAAAGTGCTATTTTTGGTGCAGTAATTTGGTGCGCTGCTTTCTAAAATTAGAAACAGCATTACATTACAACCATACATACAGACGACGGGAATTATGTATATTGATACTAATGATGTAATTAAAATTAAAGTCATAATCTTAGTATTATTAAACTACTTGTAAATACTAAGAGGCATATATTTTTATAAGGACCAAGTTATAAGTTAATACTTGACTATACTATTACTAAGACTAGTGTTTACGACTATCAGTGGCGTAGCTATAGGGCAGGGATAGGGGGTCCAAATTCGAAAGTCGTCCCGGTCCCCACTTGAAAGGGGGCCCCAAAGGAGTGTCCGCATTTTTTTACATTAAATATTACGCCACTGCCGTTTTGCAGGGCCCCCAAAGAGGCCAAGCACCGGACCCCCAAATCCCTACCAATCCGTAGCTACGCCCATGACGACTATCAAACGACATCTTACACTAATTAAAAATGATTAGGCATATTTCCACTGGTTTTAAGTAGGGGTGTAACGGATTCAGTTTTTTTTTAATCCGGCCAAAGCCGGAGATATGAACTACAAATAAAACACAAAATAAATTACTACATCACTTTACTTAGGTGAGTGGACCACTCGACTGTTCATTACTGCAGTTCATTACTATAGACATGACGATAACTTATACTCATATTAAATCATTGAAATGTAAAATAATTAAATTAGAATAAGTAAATTAAGTTCATTAAGGTCAAGATGAAACATAATACATAAGCAAATAATGCTAATGTAGTCATTTTAATTTTTAGTTTTCACATTGTTTTCAGTTGGCACCTCAGTTACAACTCGCAACAACAGTGACAGTTAATAGTTATTGCGCGATATGCTCACTAAATGATAGCAACTGCCGTACTCACACACTTAAGTATCGCGCGGTGTGAATTCATTAACACATGCTACGCATGCGTGATCAATGTTCCCTCTAATGTTCTTTGGTCCGTGTGCAAAGTAAAAAATCTCGTGTGCATCTGCTGCGCGGCGTCGGTCAGATATCTGCGCGGCCGCGCAGCTTAAAGGGAACATTGTGCAGCGCGATGTGCCATTTTGACTCATACGGGCGTCCATTAATGAAGTCACGCACCTGGGCGTAGGAGGGTCACACGTGTGTCATGATGTGTGACGAGGGGGAGGGTTGTTGTTGTTTTAAAACAACTGTGACGTCACATCAAAGCATGCAACTTTAAATAAAAGTTCAACTTAAATCGGTGATTGCGTGCAATTTATTTACAGAAGTAATGACGTTCCAAATGGCCTCTCGCGTGTTACAGTTACGATATTAGAGTGCAGCCTTACACTTAACTAAATGCATACTATTTTTAAATGACAATAAAGTGATTTGATAAATGCTCATTTTCAAATAAGAAATACGGCTTTTATTGGGGGAGGGGCGAAACTTTACGACGTCATATTTGAGGGGGGGGGGCTAACTTTTCGTGAAATGTGATGAGGGGGGGGGCATCGGCCAAAATCACGTGATGTCATTTATGGACGACCCCATACAAGTTCTAGCACGCGGGTCGTATTACTGTACAAACAAATTGTTTCGCGTCTAAACAGTACGTATACAGAGTTGGACTTTACCAAAGCAGACGTATACCGAGGTACCACTATATTCAAGACCCACAAACTCATGAAGTAATGTACCATTAAAATTCAAAATGAGTGGGTAAATTTAAATTCTTATTTACATCAGCGAGAAATAGTAAACAGGAAGAGCTACTGTGCTATTGCCTAATTCTGCCCAAAATCCGACAAAATTGGACCGGAGCCGATTTGTAAAAATGACCGGATTCCGGATTTACCGGACCCGAAATCACCCTTTCTTCTGTCTGTAAAGAAATATTTTTTGCACACAAATTGCACTTAGAATATCGTTTTTAGTGAGATCAGTGTATCAAAATATACTGTTGTTATGGATATTTGAGAATAATTTGACCTCAATCCCTTAAAATAGCTATGACCGAATGGGTTATGACGTTTTCCGGTCTTAGAAATGACAAGCCCTATAGGTTCTACCCAATACGACCAATTATTGCGCTTGGGTTGATCAGAAGGTCCAAGACAATGATGACCTTGTCGGATTTAAGTTCTTTAAAAAATATTGATGTCACTGTACTACAAACTATTTTATTACACGCTTTTATTTAAGTCACACTGTTTGTATGTTGTATTTTGCATCCGTCAAATCTTGTATCATAAAATTACACTTCTGATGGTCCTAGAAATCTCAAAATGTTACCACAGACAGATCTTGGATGACAATGCATTGTTTTAAAATTGCAGATCGATCAAACGAACCGTAATTAAATTAATGCATTTTTAGTTCATCTCTATATAATATCTGTATCACTCTGCTTTTGTTTACATCCACTTGCGGGTCACCAGAGGGAGTTCACCCCAGCCAACGATGACATATTACAAAAGCGTGTCTTTAGATTTTTTAAAAGTATTTTTTTTTCGTTATGAAGCCTATTGAAATGGTTTCAAGTTGCAGTGTTATGTGTGTTTTCATCTGAAGCATCTACGAGCGTTCAGTATGAAGTTATACAATTTGGTTCGATTTCTAATTGTCAGCAAAGGTCGATTTTCGTTAGCTGGCACTTCTATATATTTCAGTGAAATAATTTCACTGAACTAAATAAAATATCTTGGCAAACGGATATCGACAAAGATCTGAAAAGAAAATAATATTTTCCAAACCCAACATCAACATTCGACCAACGCTTGCAACCTGTCAGTAATGGTCGAGCTCTAATGCACTTAATAATCATCGCATGGAAATACAAAGCATCCAGGTGTAATGCAAACTGCAAGATGTTGATTTTTCTAAATACTGTGCAAGTACCACATCATCAGTCTTAAGAAATAAGAAACCTCACATGCGCATGTACTAGTAGCTGCTCAAATTTGCCTTTCGACAATCGCAGTTTCGACTTTCTCTATTTAGCAATCAACAATTCGCCAGGGCTGAGCATGGTGTACGTTCTAGTTTCATTAAAACCCGCTCTGAGCATGTTCAGCAAATAACCGACTGGTCCAGAAGTTACAAATCAAGGTGCTATCTTCTCATTAGCAATGACAAGTTCCAGCAAATATGGGAATGAGTGAAAATTGAATTTAATAGAACCGGTGGCCATCGTGTTTTGATGAAGACATCAAATTTGATGGATTTCAAACACTAAATATAGCCCTAACCCAGCGGTCCTCAAATGTTATAGTACCTCGACCCCTTGATAACATATATGCCACTTTATGGCGACACAACCAGAATTACACCACAAGAGTGTTGGGGAAAAGTGTTTGGTTTTTTAAAGATAAAAAGTAAGTTTGGTCGGGAAAAAATGGGGAGGAGAGAGCAGAAATAAGGGGTTAAGATGTGTGGAGGACAGTGATGGATTTACCTATTTGCTGAACAACTATAGCTTAGGCCCCGCCCCCCCCCCACCCCCCCCGAATTTTTTTTTCATCCGGCCCTGGTGGAGGATTCTGTAGAGGGAGCTTTTTAAGCCAATCCCCATCTATAATAATGTTTAAACATAACTACAGAAGTGAGCAAAAGTTGCCAAATTTTACGTTTTTTTTTGTGTGTTTTTTTTGGGGGTGGAGAGAGAAACTTCCGATCAATAGTGAATGTCAGTCAGTTTAAAAATTAAAATCCATATGAGAATAAATGCACATTGCTACACAAAAATCTCAACTGAACGCTGAAATGTCAAGAGTCTAGATCAGGGGCGGCCAGACCTGTAGTAACTGAGAGCCATTTAAAATATTAAAAGATTGTTGAGAGCCGCATTTAATCACTGTGGGTCATTAAACATGGTTTGGAAATCTTCCAGTAATTATTATAACATATCTTTCCTAAATTGTACGCAGCCGCAATGTGAACACAGAAGAGCCGCATGCGGTCTAGATCCACAAGCATTTGGCGTAACAAGGGTTAATCACACCGGTGAGCGATCCCCCCCCCCTTTCCCCACCAAGACAGATCCGCAGTTGGTCGAAAATGCAACATGTCTATAAGAAAATGTGTGGTCCTTTATTCATAAAAAAATGTGCCACGGGGTGTGAGGGGGGGGGGTGATAGACCCCTTCCACTCCAATACCTATGCCTCTGCCCACAGTTTGAGAATCACCCTAATCTGTAAAATAACAAGAATAAAAAGTGGAGTGTTTGTGTTGCTGGTTGGATAAGAATTATTATTTTTTCAACATTCCATCTTAGCGTTCCTTCACTATAGCGAATCGCTCCACTTATTAAATGAGTGTCAGATTACATAATTATTATTGAATTCTGTGACTGACAGAACAGACACACACACACGCCATAAACTTCAGCTGCTCAGTTTCCTCAGCAAGTCATCACGTGACATAAAATATGAAATGCAAATAGAGAGGTATCCTGGTCATCGCCGCCAAGTTAGATGATTACACAAAATAACACAGCAACAGCAAGCATATTCTTATGTTCAAGGCTTCTCAGTTACATCTCAGCGTTACTCCGATCGCGTTATTGATCAGGTTAAAATATACCTAAATTACAGTCGGACCTCTCTAAGTCTAAGTCGAACTTCCCTAAGTCGAAAACCTCCCTATATCGAATTCATTGTTAGGTCCCGGCTGAATTCTGCGTCTATTACGCCATTAACTAGAAAACTCCGTAAGTCGTATTTTTTTCCCGGTCTCTGAGTTCGACTTACAGAGGTCCGACTGTATATGAAAGCTTCGCTCAGGCATTCCATCCCATTAAGTGGAAAACTTAAATATGAAAAGATAACCCTCTTATTTATAGCCAGATCCGGTTCCCGGTGGGTTTTTTTTCTCTCTTTCCCTTGTCGTTGCCGGATATAGGTATGCGAAAGGTATATTTCCAAACTCGTCTTAAATTATTTCTCATATGAACGAAAACGAAGAATTGAAAAATTAACGCTACAGTCTTCGGCCATTTTTTATCAGTGGCGTAGGAAAGGAGAGCGAGAGGACAGTCCTCCCCGGGCGTCATTTATTTTTTATTATGACCAATTGCATAGTTTGTTGGTTTTTATCGTGGAAGGTGGCTGCACTAACCTGGGTATATGCCACTGGTATTAGTGCTAAGCTTAAAATCACCAGAAAGAAATGACCTATTTTAAAACCATCTAACCTAACTCTTTCAGTCATTCCATGTCATCTTCAGAGAAGATACCGAACAGATATCAATTAATATTACGTATATATTTAAACCCGCAATGACGACAATAGTATGCTTTATAAAATAACCGTACTGGTTATTCGAATAAGATTACTGCTGATGTGGACGTCAATATAAGCCATTTTTCGTTGTTATAAACAGATAATTAAAAAAACAAGCTCATCTCTATTAATACGACGTACAATTTTGGCAGAAGAAAATATAATACAAGAGCTTTCAAAAAAAATTTCCTAGTGAGTGTCACGCGTTTTAGACATATTGGTAATTCAGCATGAAACTGAGAATTTCAGTTTTATTAAGAAATGCAAAAGTTAGTTTAGTTAGAACCAAAACGCGACACGCTCCATTATGAGTTGTTAATACGCGATGAGATGTCGCAATGGAGGGTTAAAATATCTGTTAATTTATTTAGATAAAGTGCTGCTGAATTTGTGCACGGTGGAAGAAACCTATTTTTGGCCACCAGGAAGCCCGGATTGCCAGATTCCCTCAGATGGTCCAAACATTTTTTTACATATTTTAAAAACAGTGTGTGTGGGGGGGTGGCATGGGGGTGGCATGGGGGACGCGGTGGTCGAGCGACAGTCGTACAGAGAGTCACGGAATCGAGTCTCGGTGAAGTAAGGGTCTTGTACCTGAGCCCAATGGGCTCATCACCCAGCTCCAAATGGGTATCTGACATCAGTTGGGGAAGTAAAGGCAGCTGGGCATTGTGCTAACCACACAATCCTCTCGTATGTCGTGGCTATGGAAACTTGTGAAAGTTGCTTCACTTGTTACTTACTTTAAGGGGAGGGGAATCATTATTATTTTGAAATTGATTGACTTCCAGTGATGCTCAAATTATTTTTTGGTGTGCACATTTTTAGTGCCACTTCATTCAGAGCTGTGCGCTTTCAAACAACCAATAAATAAAGATGTTCGGGGTGATGCTAGTCGAGGAACTCTTCCCTGTCAGAAGTTGCAGAAGTTGGCGCCTCGCGTGAGGCCAGTTTTTGAAATGATTAAACTTTTATGGTGATGATAGTAATACTTAGTAAAAACGCAATGAAAGAGCTAGTTCCAGATAAATAATATAATAACCGAGCTAGTTCCAGATAAATAATATAATAACCGAGCTAGTTTCGACATCATTGTTACAATAAAGCTAGTTAAAATATAAATTAGTAAAAGATCTAGTACGGAGATAAATGTAATCTTGAAGGTAGTCCACGATTAATAATATGCCATTGATATTATTTTAGGATACAGACTGCGCATATCTGCTAGATTTTTTAAAAACTAACGCAACTTGATATTACAAATTACAAATTAACTGT
Source organism: Ampullaceana balthica (assembly GCA_944989445.1). Classification (NCBI taxonomy): domain Eukaryota; kingdom Metazoa; phylum Mollusca; class Gastropoda; family Lymnaeidae; genus Ampullaceana; species Ampullaceana balthica. The sequence goes on along the minus strand of CALYLW010001224.1, from coordinate 68,948 downwards.
GGCGCGGCGCAACAGCACACCCATCAGGCAACACACTATATATAGCCCACACACAAATTGGGGAAGCTCTTTAATAAACCTTTTAAGAAATAGGCATGCAAATAATTTATTTTTGCAATCTTAACGTTAATGACAAAACATTAGCCACCCAATAGTTGGAGTTGTCTGGCCTAGCCAGGCGCAGCTAGATCCCGCTTAATGTTTCTAGATCAGTGGTCTGCAAAACCGGCTCCTTGGTGATTAAGTCGGGTAGTCGACAACTAATACAACTAATCGGTTTTGACTAGCAGGTGCAAGTTTATCGCTCGCATTAAAGTGAAATGCCTGTTTTGCAATTATATATATATATATATATATTTCTTTTTTTTTGTTCTATAAGATTATTCTTACAGCATCTGGTTGTATTTAATGTTTAGTCGCCAGTTTAAGCCAAACTTGGTTCTTGACAAGAAATTCGGCTCTTTAATCAAAATTCATTGTCCTTCTGCCAATTTGGATGAGTTTTCCGACCATTGACATAAATATAATCAATTCTATGTATAACTAGGATACGTTGTACCTTCAGTAAAATTGTACGGCTACTTACTTTGGTCATTGGCCCCGCCACCCATCCGTGCGTCCAAGACGACCATCCCAGAGTTGTGGTCCGCCGCCTGTTCCCCAGCAGACGACATCCCGTGGGAGTGCGCCATGGCGGGAGCACGTCGTCGGCTCGACTCCTGCTGGTGATCGACCTCCCGCGGAGATCCCATGCCTCCAGACCGGACACTGTACTGGACAGCCGCGTCCTCCCCGGAAGAGGGGTGCCGAGTTGATGACATGCCCTGGTGTGCCCCCTGCGCCCTGCCGTACACCGGGACAGGTCGCTCCCACGAGGGCGCCTCCGTCTGTTCGGGTGAAATCCTTCTACCGCCCGAGCTCGACATGGCCAGGTCTGTCGGCCTCTGCTCGGACAGCGACGACGTGGAGCCGCTGGACAGCCTCGAGTCCCGCCTGTCCCTTGCCCGCTGCAACGACGTGGGGGATGGGGACATGGTGGCCGGGGAGAAGACGTGCTGCTGCGGGTGCATGGATGGGGACTCGAGGCTCCTGCGCTCGGCGCTACTGCTGTTGCTGCCGACGCTGTTGGTCCTGCTGGGGACCCGGTGAGCGGCCTGCGGCTGTTCATGGCGGTGAACGTCCGGTGGGCTGACGGTCGGCTCTCTTCCCAGTCGGACATCTCTGGTCTGACCAGTGTCCGGCAGTCGGTGAGGTGGACGGTCCATGCTGCTCAAACTCTGTTCTTTCGACCATGCTGCATAAAGAGGAAAATAGATATATATAGTATCTCACTAACATGCCTGCTCTTACTCGTAAACCTACATGTGGAAGAAAGTCAGCAGTCCCGAGCCTGCGCTCTTCCTGGGGCTTCCCGGAAGATCCCCTCAGCTATCTGGCCCCCTAGGGGATGTAACAGCTGAGAAACCCCCCGGAGCGATCGCGTCTGAAGCGGCCACCTGGGCATCCAGGACAGAAAGTCGAAAACGTCTGCTCTTACTTACAGGCCCAATAAAGAAAAAGACATACATCAATATACATAATTCCTGTTGTCTGTATGTATGGATGTAATTATAATGCTGTTAGGTGGCGCTGCGATATGGATGTAATGCTGTTAGGTGGCGCTGCGATCGATCGAACGTTCCGCATAAAATTGTTCAATATGATAATAAGTGAATCAAATAAAAATAAATGGAAGTTCTGTTTTACGTTATTTTTTAATCTGATGTGTATTTATTTTGAAAATTTCTGTCATTTTTGACGGGTGATACACTAGTAAATAAATAATTAGTCTAAATATTGAAATTACTGACTGCACAAACTTAATTTATGTAAGAAATAAATCCCAGTAGAAAGTCACACAACTAATAGTAATAGAGCTACACAAGACACAACCCTGTCACTTATAGAGATAAACACCACTAATACTAGAGTACACATGAAAATATACAAGGACATATTAGACTATATAAGTATGGACATACAACTGTACATGTATATAGATCTTGACACACGAGAAAATTTGGGTTGTATTTAATTAATCATTAAGATATAGATTTGTTTAATAATGTAACAGCAGAGTGAGTAACACCAATTAATGACATTCCACGAATGCACTTCCAAACCAGCCTATGATACACCCCCTAACCCAGCCCTTGATGGACCCCAAACCCTGGCTTAGGTGCACTTCGACCCCAACATTCGCTGAAACCCCAACCTACACTTCACTGAACCCCAAACCCAGACTTTGATGCAATCCGAAACTAGCTTTTGATGCACCTCGCAACATGTCTCTTATAAAAAACACTTGATCTGTGGGTGCTGTTTTTCAACAAGAATTATATATAATTTTCTTTATAAATATTATTTGCCCCCCTTTTATTTTCAAATGAATGGTTTCACGTGAAACCACGTAAGACCCTAATAACCTAATACAAAATTTAAATATCATGACCTCCCTATAGTATTAATTTTAATTTGAATAATTGCGTTAGCTTCCCGTTAATTTAAAATAGTTGATTTAGAAATTAGAAACCAATAGCATTTCTCAGATAGAATATTACAAACATAAGTATAGCTTCAAAAGTAAAAATTCAAAATCATTTTATTTTGAGACAATTATATAAGTCATCATTCATCCTACGAACGATACATGCGATTTTATGTCATTCTATATCGCGTTTTAGCAACTAAAGAAAGTTATTCCATTTATTATGTTAGTAATAATAATTAATAATACATAAGGCGTTACATTTCAGCTTGGAAACACAACGCAACAGCGATCGAATACAACACTCAGAAAGACATAGGGATAAAAACTTTTTTTGTTCTACTGGAAAGAACAAACATAAAAATCCACGTCCTTCCTGTCTGGAATTTTGGGCGTGGAATGATTTGCCTAAACAAGCCAGGAAAATAAACACTCCATCAACATTCAAAACTCTATTAAAATGCAAGACATAAACAAAGGTTAAGCGCAGGACGCAATAATATTCTGTATAGAAGAAGCGGCTGTAATGTAAAATATAAGATAAGAATCACTGCAAGATTTGTTTCTGAGGTCTGGACCTGACGACATGGCTCAAGGATATAAAAGGTGCTCTACAAAGAAAAGAGAGGAAGGCCGTGTTCATGCTAAAATACACAAGATTTCTCCCAAAGCAGCTTTTCTTCTTAGCCCTGCTCATTATGGTGGTAAATGATTGCAATATTTTAGAAAAGGTCAATGCATAGATTATAAGGCTAAATTGTTCAGTGAAACTGGACAGTCAGCAAAGTATTCAAACATTAGAAATTTCAATTAGATTTTATGAAGAGATTGTCGAACAATTAATATAACAGTAAATGACACTGTCTAAACGTGACAAGTTGATCATCAGTTATTATGTATACGATTGATGATCTTCGACTCAATGTATCGTGCATATCTTATTACTGTCTATAAAATCGTATTACTGTAGACTGTATATAAATGATACTCAACGATACAAGACACAGTAACACAATCACTACAAGCCAAACAGCAGGATTTGGTATAAAAGGAAAAACCAACGGACATTTTACTCTCAATTTAGTCTCAGTACTCAAGTTTAGTCTTCAGCAATTTGTTTTCCCCTTTAAATTATTGAAGTCTTTGCTTTTGCAGCCTTAGATGAAAACACCTCGTGCCTGTTGACAACAAGCACGCCGCAGAGTCCTAAAAACTCAAATAAAACAAGAGTAAAGCCCAAATGTAAAGAAAACTAAGTTTGAAGACACAATATTTTTAACGTAGTTTTTTTCTATAATATCTACGACCAACAGTTTCTCTGGAGACCACAATTCCCCAATTCCAGCGAGTGGGGCTAAAGCGTATAGCTAACATGACATTTTATCGTGTTTAGTTTGAGAAAGCCGAACGTTTGGTATTATAATTAGTCTGTCCTCAAGTACAAGTTTTACCTTTGAGCTTAAAGCTATGAATTGGTTCGATTTTTACCATCGTAAAATATTAAACTTGTTGAAGCTTAATAATTTGCCAGCTCTTTCCCAGTAATTTCAAGATATTATTATTGAAAAATCTTTTACCAAATGCAACGGCTACCGTGAATCAATACATTCCAAAGTTGAACGCTCCACGATGACTAATAAACGTATGTCGCCATAACTATAAGTCTACACAGAAATGGGGCACAGTTTATGAAGGTCATATCTGCAAATGTTTAAAGGACTTCAGAGATTTACAGTAAAGAACCTCAAGATTTGACACTTTTTTTTGTACAGTTTATATTTATATTTATATCATCAACGCTTAGTAATTTATGCTTTTAATTTTTTTTAATGACTTCATGACTAAATGACTTCAAATGAAATTTGAAACATTCTTTTAATACATGGGCTAACACTTTTTAAATTTAGATTGTGTGTATCTTAATGTGTTTGAAGGGTTTTCGCCCGCATCTCCACTACATAGTGAGATCTCCACTACATTGTGACATCTCCACTACATAGTGAGATCTCCACTACATAGTGACATCTCCACTACATAGTAACATCTCCACTACATAGTGACATCTCCACCACATAGTAACATCTACACCACATAGTAACATCTCCACTACATAGTAACATCTCCACTACATAGAAACATCTCCACTACATAGAAACATCTCCACTACATAGAAACATCTCCACTACATAGTAACATCTCCACTACATAGTAACATCTCCACTACATAGTAACATTTTCACTACATAGTGACATCTCCACTACATAGTAACATCTACACTACATAGTAACATCTACACTACATAGTAACATCTACACTACATAGTAACATCTACTCTACATAGAAACTCTAAATTATTCGAAAATGCCATACCCCGATATAAATTTTAAAAATGCCACCCCCCCCCAAGGCGTTCCGTCTCTCAGTTCACCTTAACAACGTCATTGCATGTGAGTTCGAAAAACCCATCCGATCCTTAATATAAATAGAAATGGTAACATGCTAAGGAAAATAATGACAACGAAACACATAAATATAGAGAGAGAAAAAAGTGGATCAATTTTCAGGTCCTAGGCACTTGAGTCGAACCTATTTAGGACTTGTTACTTGTTTCATCGATTGGTTATACTAAGAGCATGAGCATGTTGGGTCTGATCAGTAGGACCTCCACTAGGGATTCCGGGATATTGTGTGGAGACATTGCATGGCTTTCTTAGTCTTAGCTCTAAGTAGTTGATAATTGTTGTTTAATGCTAACGTTAAAGTAAGTTAAACATATGTTTAACTTAAATATTACTTAAGTGTATTGCAATTTATTTTATTTTTGTCACAAAAGATTTAATGTACTGGTATGATATAAGCAAGATAAACTAACAATATGTATTTTTCTGCCGCTTTCGTCGGAGAGAATGTCGGTCGTTGTGACAGTTCGTGAGCTGAACAGAAATTGGGGTAATAATTTAAAACGTATAAGTTCAAGTAATTTAATTTAATATGACTAAAAACGTGGGGCGGGCGCTTATGAGGTTTAATATATGCAGTTCATTCATTCTCTCACTTACATACATGGGCGTCGCTAGGAATTTTTCCAGGGGGGGGGCAAAAAAAACCCCACTTTTTTTTTATTTAAACTGACAATGCCATACAGGTACAATTTTCAATTAAATTCAAGTTCAGTATAAAATAAGGGTCGAAAAAAGCCTTAGAAATTAATAAGACTTACAAATTAGTGCTGTAATAGCTAAAATACAACATTTATTAATGTATTTAATAAATTAAAAACTTATGTTCTCACGAGAAAATTGAATTTTGCTGTGGAATAATATACGTGTAGAAACTGCAGGATTACCAAGGATGGATATCAGTGATCAGAAAAAAATTTACAGGCTAAAAAAATCGAAAAGTAGACCAATCGCAGGATTGCGAAATGCCGTTATTAGAAGATTTTGAGGCGTCTGCAGCATCTGACTTATCATTTGCATTGAGGACAACAGTACACGCTCAACAGCCAGACACAACTGAAGCAACTGTTCCTAATTTGATTGTCGCTGACACTTATTCATTTCCTAAATTGGATATTGGAAGGTATGTCTGGACATACGACCTTTCAAATAAGTTGAAATTGCAGCTGATTCGTGATTGTTGGACCCTTGATAAAAATTATGATTTTAGAGCTGACAGTGAGGGAAACAGAGTTTTTAGTTTTTAGATATATATGCATGGTTATCAGACTATTCACCGTGGCTTGTATACTCGCAAATGTTAATAGGTGCCTTTTGCAAATATTGCGTGTTGTTTCTGCAAAAAGTAATTCTATGAGTTCAGTGGGTACTTGTCATCAAACCATGTACAAAATATAAACATAAAGATTTCAACGAAGATGCACGTAGCAACCTGCAAAGCACATTATGGCACAAAGGTCTCATGAAGACGCAAGCAATTTTATTTGCTTTATTGGAAGCCAAAGCAGTTTCTATAGATGAGCAGTTGGACTCATCATTTAGAAGACAAATTCAAGAAAATCGCAACAAACTGGGTCCCTATCATTTCTGCAATCCTATTTTGCTGCATGCATGTTTTAGCACTTCGTCGAACAGAATCAAATTCTGGTAATTTGTATGGACTGTTAGAGTTTCGTGTTGAATCTGGAGATGAAGTTCTTGGTAATCGTTTGTCAATTGGTTCTTGTAGTGCTGAGTATGGTTCATCGACAAAACGCCCTGGACAAAACGGCCCCGACAATTGGGCTCCGACATAACAGCCGGACAAAACGGCCCTGGACTAATAGTAAAATTTACAATCAAAATTATTCGTATTTTTATTCACCTATTCAGTGTCAGGTTTAGCTAACAATAAACAATAATAACACCACAAAAGTGAATTTAATAGCCTTTACGCGAAATGGTACCAATAACGGTTGTTTGTTGACAAGAAACAATATAATAACATCACAAGAAATAATTTTACAATTTTACCACTTTTTTAAGGGTGAAAAATTTGACGAAAGCTTAAAATGCAAAAAAATAATAATTTTTATGTTAAAAAATGTTAACAATTTGTCTGGGGCCGTTTTGACCGGGGCCGTTTTGACGGGTAACTGCTGAGTGTATCTCGGTAACTACGCAAAACACTAAATCGAAATTTGTGGGTCTCTCTTGGGTGAAGACATTGTTCGTGAAGCAAATAATTCAGTTGCATTTTCTATACTTGCCGACGAGACAAATGACATTTCAGGAGGCATTGAGCAGATGTCACTTGGTGACTTGGTGTTAGATTTGGCAAAGAACAAAATGGGAAAATGATGATCACAGAAGAATTCCTGGGATATATTACAATTGTCAATAGAACAGCTGAAGGTTTATCCAACACCATCATTACTAATTCATTAGAATTTTGATTAAATATGACAAAGCTTGTTGGTCAAGGATACTACGGATGTTCTACAATGGCAGGTAAAGAAGGAGGACTCAGGAGGAGTCCAAGCTATAATTCGAAAAAATACCCAAAAGCAGCATTTGTACATTGCAGTTCACATAAACTAAATCTTGTTGTGAACAATTTAAATAATGTGAATGTTGTACGAAACACAATAGGAACAATTAAGTCAATTATAGTGTTTTTCCGAGAAAGTAATCAGCAAAGAAACCTAATTCCAAATGTTCCTTTGCTATGTGAAACTAGATGGTCACATACATATTGCGGATTTTTGCTGAAAATGTTACAGAAATTGTTAAACAACTGGAATATTTAGAACAATCAGTAATGTAATCAGTTATACTTGCAGATATAATTCTTTTTTATGCTTGATAAATGTAAACTGTCTTCCATGTAATAAACTTTCAGGAAATTTAGTTCAGTTTTAGTGTAACAACTTTATGACATTTTTTTCTCAAATGTAGGGGGGGCGCAAATGCCCCCTTGCCCCCCCCTTTCCCTACGCCCTTGCTTATATATATAGATCTCTTTTTCCTTCTAAATTATAAATCTTTAATTTTTATACCAAACACCCACCCCACGTTTTTAGTCATATTAAATTAAATTACTTGAACTTATAAGTTTTAAATTATTTTCTTCTTTTTAGTCCGCTAATAAAAGCGTGGTTTTAAAAATCTTTTTTTAACTTCTATTTATTTTATTCTTTTTAGTCTAAGTGTATGCTATGGTGAGTTTTGAAGTATTGATTATGTTCAAATATAATACGCATTGCCCGACAAACATTTACAGACTGGAAATGACTGATCTCCCCTTGATGATAAACATGGTTGATGTGGTCGGGGTTGGTGTGAACTCGGCACGTGAATGTAATGTAAACAAGAGCAGACGGATAATACATATGCTTATATATAGATAAACTAAAAAGTTCAATAATTTAATAACGGTACATTCGATCGATCTGAAATTTTGATACAATGCATTGTCATCCAAGATCTATCTGTGGTAAAATTTTGAGATCTCTAGGACCATCAGAAGTGGTTTAATTTTACGTTGGCAGATTTGAAAAATTTTGGACAAACAGGAATGAAAGCGAGTTAATAAAAACGTAATAAAAAATGAGAACTGTCAGTCAAACGCCGGCTCCTTCGCGCCCGCGTGACGTCATGCATCGTACCCGCGATAAACCGGCCCTGGCTCTTAGATGTTTATGCCAATGATAAACATGGTTCCCTTCTATAATTATTATGCTCCAAATGCAATGTTAAAACCTGGTCTCCTCAATGTTTATATTGAATGTGTAATGATTTACGAAAAAACACAGCTATTAATTAAGGTATGTTTAACCGTTGTTCTCAACAGAGGAATATAAAATGCATTGCGTCTTTACAGTTGTAGTTGTAGACTTCAGATTGATGTGAACATAAGCCAAACCCTTTGTTGTTACCCCACAAGAAAGGTATTTTCAGAACATAATTTTAGTAACACATCACTGTTAATACCAGTTGCTACACATAGCACTGTTGATACCCTTTGTTACACATTATTCTTAAAATATCAACAAAACCCGTCCAAGGATGGGAATAAGTGTAGGGTGACCTGTGAAGTTCATGGTAGGACATCACAACATTACCCACCCCCAGTCTGTCCAGAGACCCTACCTACCCCCCCACACCGCGGTCTGTCCAGAGACCCTACCTCCCCCCCCACACCGCGGTCTGTCAAGAGACCCTACCCCCCACACCGCGGTTTGTCCAGAGACCCTACCCCCCCCCCACACCGCGGTCTGTCCAGAGACCCTACCTTCCCCCCAACACCGCGGTCTGTCGCGAGACCTACAGCAGTGGTTGCCAAACATTTTTTGGGTGGCAAGCCGCTTTTCATAAAAGCAATGTGATCCTGTGACCCCCATGAAATTTAAATATGTCATTTTCAATAAAGTTTTTTTTAAATAAAAATATAGAAAATTTGCATTATATTGAACATTTTAGTCGACATTTGGCGACCCCCAGAAAACCCGTCACAACCCCGCATGGGGGTCGCGACCCACAGGTTAGGAACCGCTGCCCTACATCCCCTCCACTGCAGTTTGTCGAGAGCCCGCCGTCTTGACCGGCCGTACATGTGTATCACGTCAAAAAACAAACCCGTAAAAACAAAGTTTTTGACTATAAATCCCTTATATATGAGACATAACTAATGGGTATTGAATAATTTCAAACGCGACAAACATTTACAGACTGAATCTGTCTTAACTCAACTTTGCATCATAACCCTGGCGGGGGTGGGGTAGAGGGGAAAAGTCTGGTCACCGATCGCTTGACCGAGCTCATCGTGACACGTAAAATGTAAACAAAAGCACACCGGTACTTCGATGGGTCGCGTCAACGCGTGACTGAATAATCCCGTGATAAAAAAACAATAACAAACAGTGAGTTTGAATTACATACGTTATATAAGGATAAACTAAAAAGGCATAAATTTAATCACGGTACGTTCGATCGATCTGAAATTTTGATACGATGCATTGTTAGGTGAGACGGGTCCGTGTGCCAAATTTCAGCTCGATCGGATCACGGGAAGTGGGTCATTTTTTACTTTTGTTATTCCGCCCGCCCAAGACAGACAGAAAGAGATGACGACAGAACGACAGAGACGGCCGCGAAGTTAATATAAGGGATTTAAAAATACTATACATTACAGTTATAACAACATTACCCACCCCGTCTGTCCAGAGACCCTACTTCCCCACCGCCGGTCTGTCCAGAGACGCTACCTCCCCCAAAACAGCGGTCTTTCCAGAGACCCTACCTCCCCCCCCACACACCGCGGTCTATCGAGAGACCCTACCTCCCCTCAACGCTGTTTGTCGAGAGACCCGCCATATATGTGTACTAATTCAATTAAACAACCCCGTGAAAACAAAGTTTTTGACTATAAATCCCTTATATGAGACATAACTAAAAGTATTGATATGTTCAATATAATACGCAACACGCGAAAAACATTTACAAACTGAAACCGACTGATCTCCCCTGGCTTTAAAACCGGAGGGGGTGTGGCATCGATGGCTGGCGTAAACTCACGTGGCACGTGGAAGGCGAAGAATAACAAACGGCGACATTGAATTACATAGAGTTACGCATAGATAAATTAAAAATGCATTAATTTAATTACGGTACATTCAATCGATCTGAAATTTAAATACGATGCATTGTTATGTGACACGAGTCTATGTGCAAAATTTCAGCTCGATAGCATCACGGGAAGTGTGTCATATTTTACTTTTGTTTTTCCGCCCGACCGCGAACGACAGAGACCACCACAACACACAAGATTTCGAAGTTAATTTAAAGGGATTTAAAAATACTATACATTATAGTTAGAATAAAGGTAACCCGTAAAAACAACTTTGACTACAACGCCCATCGCTCATAATAAGCTCTTAGGAAAAAAAACTACAACAAAAATAACTCGTTTTGAACGTCGATCAATGAGTAAATTAGATTTAATTTTCTCCGCTATTGATTGGCTGTAGGAGTCTGTAGGTGTTTGAGGGACCACTCGCTATCGATGACCGGACAGAACATTACCTTTTATTATAAAGGATACCAATTGTTTCACATGGCATTCCTGATATTACTTGTTAAGTTAGACATGGTATAACTATATCCTTTGCATTATATTGTTGATGACCCTTGTTAAACACAGTGTAGCATTGTTGATACCCTTGGTAACACACGGCATCGTTAATACCATTTTTAACAAACAATAGTGTTGATACCCTCGACAACACACAGCATTGTTGTTCACGCCTTGTAATTCAGTTGGCCAGGCTAAAAGCTAGCTCTCTTTCGGATTGTACCAATATTATAGCTCACTGACTCACCACGATGTAATGATGAAATCTATCGGGGAGACCAGAACTTACAATATATATGATTACGTCAGGTAAATGCGCGTGTGCTTGTTCAAGTTTTCAAACAATGGGTTTGGTACACAAGTAGGACAAATATTGATTATGAAATAAAAGGATGCCGGCATAAATAAAAACAATGTAAATCTTTTTTTTTAAGATGGCACGTGTAAGAAAATTGATCAGATGTTAAGCAAGCTATAGGCTATTATGATTACACCCCAAAGCCCTAATATGAGTATTACGTCAGGTGTGTAAAACAAGGTATGTATGTTACAAGGTGTTATAAAAATATGTCTGGTTCCTGTGTACATATTACATTACTTTAACTACGGTAATTAAATATTATTTGCGTCGGTATGAAAAAACAATTCATAGAATATTGAAATTTTATGTGTAGTTTGTTTAAATATCCCATAGGTAAAAAAAATGACATGAATGTTATGGAGAATTAGATATAAGTTGGGCAACTAAAAAAATTACACGCACTCCTGTTAAAAAAATTAATAAATTGTCACAAATGTGTCGTTAAATTTAGACGCCTTCCCAAAACATCGCAACAAATCTTCCATCGCCCCTTAGATCCGGGGCTTCATTTGTGGTTGACCCTAATACTTGACGCCTTGCTTTAAAATATATATTCCACGCTTTTAACACTTAATTTATGATGCATTCCCAAACGAAATGCAAGTCGACAGCCTAACTGGTTGCCCGACATTTTGTCACCATCGTATTCCAGATCTGCATTACATCAATCGAGCACTTAAGCAAGGCGCATATTATAGATGTGCGTTTGAGTAAGCGAGTATGCATCTGAGCAAGCGATTACACCCGACGTCATTCACTTGGCTCAGACATTTCAAGTGTGAATACATTTTTTAAAATCCCTTATATTAACTTCGAAATCTTGTCTGTCTGTCGTCATCTCTTCTTCGGGCGGAAAAACAAAAGTAAAATAAAATATTTAAAAAATCTTTTTTTTAAAGGACACGCTTTTATTTACATATAGAAAGTGCACTAAAAAGAAGAAAATAAAAATTTTCAATCCGTGAACCTATCGACTGCACATAAAATTTAGATTTAGTTTCGAATTACTGAGCTGTTTAACACCTGGAATGTTGCCATCCATGGCTGGTTGTGAACTCCGGTGACATTCACGTGAAAGTCAAGAATAGCACGGATACAGATTATATATAAAGATAAACGTAAAAATGCATTTATTTAATTACGGTACATTCGATCGATCTGAAATTTTGATACAATGTATTGTCATCCAAGATCTATCTGTGGTAAAATTTTGAGATCTCTAGGACCATCAGAAGGGGTTTAATTTTACGTTACAAGATTTGACGGATACAACATACAAACAGTGTGAGTTAAATAAAAGCTTGTAAAATAACCCACTTCCCGTGAAGCCATCGAGCTGAAATTTGGCACATAGACGTGTGTCACCTAACAATCCATCGTCTCAAAATTTCAGATCGATCGAACGTACCGTAATTAAATTAATGCATTTTTAGTGTATCTCTATACGACATATGTAGTTCAATTTCACGGTTTGTTATTGGTTTTTTTTCACGTGACAGTTCAGTTCGCGCGTTGACGCCACATCGTCGATGTACCGGCGTGCTTTTGTTTACATTTTACGTGTCACGCTGAGCTCGGTCCAGTGATCGGTGACCAGACCTTTCCCCTCTCCCACCCCCCCCCCGGGGGGTTATAAAGCAAAGGGGAGTTAAGACAGATTCAGTCTGTAAATGTTTGTGGCGTTTGAACATAATCAATACTGTTAGTTATGTCTCATATATAAGGGCTTTATAGTCAAAAACTTAGTTTTTACGGGTTTGTTTTATTATTATTACCATTTAGTACGACTGCACACGCCAAGGGAATGGTGGTTTTTATTTGTATGAGATGGTTATTTAAGGAGAGCTCGGGGGGCGGCTATTTGGATAGTATGCATGCAAAAGGATTTTTTTTTAATTGGAAGATTATTAAAACGGACTTTTCATGAAGTCCGACATATCATTGGTTGATGCGGTAAATAAAATAAGATAATATAGAAATGCATGAAAATCAACAAAATATAGTATAGTCCTATATTAGTCCACGTCGTAAGCCATCGAATAATTGTCACGTGAAAGGAAAGGGAGCACTCGCACATAGGAAATAAAATGACCAGAAAATATATAGACCGTTAAAGAATGAATATGGATGGAGAATAAGAACCAACTGCTCGCACGGAGTATACCAGGATCCCAAGTTAGTAGGTTTTTAGAAGAGTTATTTGTTGTTGTTTTGTTTTCAATGGTGTGGAACAGGCTGGACTGGTCAATAACAATGCCAAAAGACAACAAGGGTACACCATCAAAACCAAATAAGACAAGCGGCTTTATTGTCATCTGGTGCCGATTAAACGCTATGCCTCTACGTTTCATTGGGCATAAGGAAGTGGATCTAGAAGTACTGATGAAGAAGGGTCACATTGTCGTCCGTGGGAAAGTGAACCAAGTTTGACATCCGCTGGACGTGTGTTAAATTAAGATATAATCCACCACGGACAGTATAGGAAAGAAACTTAATAAAAGGCGCATCATATCAGTGAACAACTTTTTAAAAATATTATTAATAGGGCTGTAAACGATTAATTTAAATTTAATCGTTAACTTTTGAAAAATTAAATATTTAGTAATCGTTAATTTCCATTAAAGCCAAAAATTGAAAATTATGGTGTCATAAGTAACACTTATTAAACGTACTAGTCGAAAATCGAAATAACACTGGAATGTCTTCTTTACATGACATCTTTTAACCAACAACGCAAACAGACAAGTGTATTGACATTATTTCGTTCAAGTGATGAGTAGGTGTTATTGACAATATAACCAGAAGAGCCGAACAATCGTTCACATAGCTTTAGATTGTCTCAGCTGAAGCTTCTGATACTGTATTGGATGTTTGGTTTTCATGTGATATGTACGCGAAGTGTTAAAGCCATGGTAGCAATGTTCCCTTTTAAGCAGCGCGGCTGTGCAGATATTTGACCAACGCAACGCAGGAGTTTAGAATCACCGCGCAGCAAATTTTGTAAAATATTGCACAAAAAATGACCGTTGCGCAAATGTGCACACGAGTTGTTTTTACTTTTCACACGGACCAACGAAACGAAGCTTAGACATAGAGGGAACAGTGCATGGTAGGCAAGCGATTTCTCTCAATGGACACAATAACCTTTATCAACATTTTGAACATTCACGTCAGTCAATGTTAAAAACAAAAATGTTCATGTAATCGTCCAGAAATTAGTTTATATTTATCGACCAAAATATTTTACTTTTTGAATTCCAGTACATCTATAGGTGGTGGGTCGATTAATCGTAAAAAAATTGTAAACGATTAATCGAGAAATTAATCGTTAATTTCCGCAGCCCTAATATATATATATATCGTGAAATGATGTATTATCCATGAGTATTGAAGCAAGAAACCAAGTTTAAATGTCTTATTACACTCAGTTGTTTTTTTCAATAACTGTAAAAGTAAAAGACTTCCACAACTCCCTGCCCTAAGCGTTATGGCTATTAACTGTCTCCATAGGGTTAATAAACAAAATAATACAATGTCAATATGACTTTTCGGAAGAAACATAGTAACAAGAAAATGTTTAAAAGATTTTTTTTTAAAGAAAGTCTGAAAGTAGATCAAAGTCAGTCGTTCAAACAGTGAAAAGTTGCGGGGCAAGGGTATAAAAAAGACTGTCAATATAAAATAGAAATTCAAGACATTTAATATTTAAATTTAAAGAAAAACTATTAAAATAGCGGAGTTTTCTCGATTTTGTTCAAAATCCAGGAGATTTTCAGGACATCTTCATCTTGGAATTTTCAGGAGGATTTTTAATTCCACTCTTTATGATGAATACAGCTTTACTTTTTTTTTCTTTCCCTTTAAACAACTCGATATTAACTACTGAATTTTTTTTTAATCTTTAAAATCTGTGATAGTTCTCAAGTTATGGTATATAATTAATTATAAATACGTCCGTCGACAACAATTAACAAAATTTAATTAAATTATTACTAAATTTAACTAAGCCTGTTAAAGAAAAGAAACAACATCTGAACTAAACACAACTGTTGTTCATATCACACAGATATATCAAAATATATATTCCTACTGCTGTCCGCTTCAACAATTGAAATATTTTTAACAGTGTTAAAGTTTTTGCAACGTCCAAATACCCATATTCATATATTATATTGCAAATACAGGGCATGGGCAAAGGCAACCGTGGTACCGTTATCAGTGTGTCTTGGTACAGTCCATACAAAAATCATACGCTAAACATTCACCAAAAGATTTTTTAAAATAAGGCCTATTTAAAAATACGAACGTTTGTGCATAGCTTGCAGTTGTCACAAATACGGCCACAATTCAAGAAATTATATTGAATATATGTACTACGTACTACGGTACAATTGAAAGAAGGGAAAAAACTGGCCCTTCCAAACTTTGGATACTTAACCTAATTTCTTCGCGGCAAACCACTTCAATTGTGATTGGTCTAAATTTAGATGGAGCACATCGTATGGAACTCGATTGGTCGATAAGCTCTAAATAGGTCATCTTGACCCCAACAAAACTTTACATCCTGAGCTAAAATGAAGAACTGGGTTGTTTTGTTTTAGAAGCGGGTCACATCACCTTAAATTTACGGTAACAGACTTAAAGTTCTAGCATTCTAAATAACTAATAAATATATTAGCATATATTGAAATGCCTAGTGTATATTCGTATATATTATATATACATTTCATTTTAATATTTAAGACAATGCAACACAAACTCCCACGGGCAAGGCAGGAACTAAAGTCTAAAGTTTAAATGACTAATTTTTTTTTAAAAGCATATCAATCATCCAATGGACAGCACATTAAATAAAATGCATTTTATCATAAGTAAATATTAGAATTTATAGAAGTCACATGCCAAGAAATAGAAATAACCAAGCCTGTTTCAGTTCATTTATAATTATAATGTCTAACTCCAACTTATGTGATTTTAAAATAAATTCCTTCAAGTCAACATAAACCTTTCACAAACGACCAGGTAATTCTTTTTTTTTAAATTGATTTAATTTCAAACAAAATACATTACAATACTATTATTTAGTTTTGCTTAGACTTTACACAGCTAAATGAGTATTAATGGGTAAAAGTACAACTTACCCAGAAGAAGAGATACCTTTAAATCCCCTACTCAACAAAAAATGCAACTCACGGATCTGCAAAATACACCTTATTACATCACTGCGGCAAAGGACGTTTGCTCCAGCCCGAGAACAAGAAATATAGCACTTAAGGCACGGCGGAAAAATAAAAAGATACGGTGACCCATATAATATATTATTATATCGTCATTACATCGATGACTGACCTCATAACCAAAATCTGGCTATTCACTTAACTTATTCGACCAGGATAGGAAACACATTTAGAAAATGTTAAGAGATGGCCTGCAATGTAACTTTTAACATATCAACAAGAAATAGTATAATAAATAAAACCAAAACCTACCACAAGCACTTCGAAGTAAAACTAAGTGACTGACCTAGTTTTTCCATGAACAAAGCGAAATGCGGCTAAGCGGAGGCCTACAAAAAACGTCGAACTGGGTAAACCCGAGGAATATTATTTCATAATAACAAATAAGTTAATATTTTTCAAAGCGAAATATAAGAATTTAACTTTTAATGTATTTTTCTAACATTTGCGTTTCCATGCATAAAATTACAATAAAATGCATTTCAAACACAATTTGAACATACCGATCGAGCTGGGGGTCCGTGCTTCACCCGTGGGTGACCGACTTTCCTCCATCTCCATTTGACCCACTTTTGTCTCCCTGACCCGTGGCGGTCCCGTCATTCATCAGACAAAATGGTTGCTTAGCTAAACACACCCACTTCCGCAATATAATAACAACACAGGTATACACTAATAAAGTTTACTTTTAAAGTTGAATATCTATGAATCTATTGTTATTTTGCGATGTATATCATATGAATACTCAGTGTTGTCGATTGGAATCAGAATCATTCAGACCTATACTAGATTATGCATTTTCTGTAAGGGGCCCATTGACCATCTAAAAGAGTAAGATCTAATTAAGAAAACAGTAAAGTGTAAAAAGACTAGTAAACTTTACTGTAAAGGTAAAGTAGGGCTGCAGAAATTAACGATTAATTTCTCGATTAATCGTTATACATTTTTAAAGATTACATTTTTTTAACGATTAATCGACCCACCACTTATAAATGTACTGGAAGTCAAAAAGTAAAATTATTTCGGCCAAAAAATATAAACTAATTTCCGGACAATTACACTATTTTACACGGACATTAAAATATTGACTGACATGAATGTTCAAAATGTTGATAGAGGCATGGGCGCCCGCAGAAAATTTTCTAGGGGGGGGGGCAAAATATTTTTAGTAATGTTTTAATTTTAATGTAGTTTTAATTTACTGTAGCGTATATGTATTGTAAACGAACGGACTGGGCACTGTAGTAGTGAAGGGCATACATTAGTACCAAAGTTGTTATTTACACAATGTATGCAAGTATATAACGAAACATAATTTTAAAATAAAATTTATTCTTTAAACAAGAACTGGAGTCGTCTGTTATCCCTGCCAAACATATCTACAATTTTGTCCATAAAGTCTTTTTTGTTGCCGTTCACTTTGTCTCTGTGTACGCTTAACATGCACAACCCAGACAGACGTTCATCTGACATTGTAGATCTAAGCCATGTTTTTACACGACGTAATGTGCTGAACGACCGCTCCACAGTACATGTTGTTGCTGGTAATGTTAGCAAAACTAGTAAGGCATACCTGACAGCCGGATAAAACTTTGTAAACGGTAACAAGTCGAGGAAATCTTGGCTACTTTTGTATTCTCGCGTTTTCCAAAAATCAAACCAACTCAAGGCTTCACTTTCAAAATTATCAATGTGGTATACCTGATTAATAGTAGACATTGTATCCTTAAACTGTTGACGATTCAATTTGTACAATTTCGAAGGGCGTAGCAACGTTAAGTTAAATTGTGCACTGTTGGCGTCACAAAATCGACTCTCAATTGAGCTAATTAGAGAATCCAAGTATGGAATGTAAACTGTTTGTCTGAAGTACTCCTCAACACTTGTGGTTTCTGGATTACTTCGATGCTTTTGTCTTCCACACTGTCTTGGGATAATCAGTTCAATATCCACCTTCTGTGCGATTTGTACTGTTTTCTCAAAAATATCCCTGAAATAGTTATCGGAATCACCTCGGTGAAGTTTTATTACACTGAGCAGGTTTTGAACTTGCAGTTGGACTTCTGGAAGATCAACTTGAACAGCTTGAAGAGCCTGAGTAACTGGTTCCAGTATGGCAGAGTACTGCGAAATAATATTGAGACAAAATAAAAACGTGCTGGACTTTGATGAACAATATAATTGATGTGCAGCCTGTCGTGTATTTCCATTTGCATGCAATGAAAATTCTTCCAGTTGACAATAAATATCTTCAAATTTACTAGAAAAAATACGAATACGTTTTATACTTGCTTGTCCATCTTGTCTCACACAGCAGAGGAATATTTGGAACAGAGGACCTCCTTTTTGGACTTTCACGAAAAAATGTAATAATTGCTTTGATAGTACCAATAGTATTTCGTATCACTGCAACATTATTAAGATCATTTACTACGAGATTCAGTCTATGCGAGGCACAGTGAACAAAGGCAGCCTTGGGGTAAATACTTCGAATTTTTGCCTGAACACCATTTTCTTTCCCGGCCATTGTAGAGCATCCATCATAACCTTGACCCAGCAGATTATTAAGGAGAAGACCAAATGTTTTGCAATGTTCAATAATACAATCAGATATCGTGGCGGCGTCCATATCTTTCAGAGGAGAAAATCCAAGGAATTCCTCACGAATCATAGCCTGCTCACTAGACGTATCTACAAACCGGACTCCCAGTGATAATTGTTCTGTTCCTGAGATATCTGCTGTTTCATCGGCTATGATCGAGAATCCAACAGCATTGTTGGCAGCTTTTACAATGTCTTCTCGCAGAGCTTGTTCAGACATGTTGATCAAATCATTCTGAGTTCGGTGTGATGTGTAACGTGCATTTTCAGCAGCTGTATCAAAATGGTTTTTTAAAATACTGTCTCCTCCCTCAATTCGATAAGCATAAAGTTGTTCGGCATTTCCTTTGGTGCTATTTTTCCCACGAATTGCCAAATCGTTTGTTCCGCAAAATAAGATTGTTGAAATAATAGGATACAGTTTCTTTCTGTTTTCTTCAATAATTCGTTTTACTGAATTATCTACCTGACAAATAATAACCTTATTTGGATCTCTAATGGTTGACGTGAAGTGTTCAGCATCTTGTTGAGACCCACGATGCCATGCTGAGCTGATATGGTTTCTTGCACATTCATTAAAATCTTTGTACTTTGTGCAAGGAGTAGTAATAAAGGCACCTTGAATTCCTCTTTGAACTGGTTGCGGAAATAAAACACAGAAAATGCAAAAGGCACCTTTTAACCTTGGTGAATATGATAACCATGGACTATACTTTGTCAGCCAAGATTCCCTGAAACAACGTTTTCCACTTCCAGATATGTCACCTTCAAAATCATATGACTGTTGAGGCTTGTATGGATCAGTTAGCAAACGATACTTAAGATCGACAGCAATCTTCGTAGTAGATTTTACATAGTTTCCAATGTCATATGTTAACATAGTATCTCTACTTTCAAGCTTGTCAGGGTCTGGTTCTGGTGGTAGCGTTGCTGCTCCAGATGAACAAGCAACAGTGTCCGTTTTCCGTTTTTTGCAGACAGGAGTTAACGTTATGTCTTCTACATCTGGAATCGATTGCTGTGGCTGTGTGAGAGGTTTTAAAAATTTCCGGATATCCATGACGCCTAAAAGTAAACTGTTTATTGCAATAACTTCTTTGCTTTGGTACACACAGTTATTGATGTATAAGTTCTTGAACTAACACAGGAAACATATTATACAGTTATGCTACCGTCTATGCCCTACTGACGACTATCTCTACAGCACTGTCCTAATTGTCTTACATGTCGCACCTAAATGCTGTCTCTAAAATGTTCTCCCTAAATGTTCTCTTCCTTATATAGTCGGCGAGCCGTAAGGTGTTTGATCCGGTCCAGCAGTATTGTCATATAATCTAATCTGTATAAGTCATTTCCGGTCATTGTTAGGAGGAATTCGGAAGGCCTCACATCCGGCAGCCAAATACACAACATTGTGCTGGGCTGGGGGCGGTATTGTTTAGAGAACCGATAATTTTCACCTCTGCCCGACGCATTCCAAGCTCCACCACAATAGTGTGGTGGGCTGCAGGGGGGATGGCTGTGGAAGCTTTTACTTCCGAGTCCAATAAATTTCTGGAGCCGGATGTCCTCACTTCCGAATTCCTGTCAGTCATCAGTAATCCAACACCCCAGGTACCGTCACCGGGAGTGAACAGAGGGCCCTTTGTTGCATGCGTGAGAAAGGGGGAGGGGAGCACAGTGGCTGGCGCTCCCCATGTATGTTTTTGGGGGCACACGGCCACATCCATAATAAAAATACTTATGTTCAAAACAACGTTTGACTCACAACATACGGTTGTACATAAAATAATTAATATTGTAGAGAACCTGTTGGTATGTTGGTGTATTGGGCCTCATTACTACTGGTTGGACTAAACTCTCTGCTTTCACTCAATTCAAACACCAAGACTGTAAGACTACATGAAGACTTATTATTTCCTCTTTATTGCCTCACTCCTTGATTCCGCTGCTGTCTCAATTCCGAAGCGGACGGCTGACCTTTAGATAACAGAGTCTACATTAAGCACCTCTGGGCGTCTGGACGCGGTTCGGTCTATTCATCTATCCAAGCTACCGCATGGGGCAGTTCACACATCTTGGTCAGTCCTGACCAGACTAAAAGTCCATGCCAGCAACAGCAATCTTTGATTTAAAGACCGTTTAACTGCCCTAATTCTCTACAATATAGAAAATATAAACATAATTACCCAATAAAACGAAATCAGCATCAGCTTAGATACTTTCTGTTTATTTTCTCTTTACTTTAATAAATTTGTTGTCTATTATTGTCAAATTTTTTTTTAATCAATCAATCCAGGGGGGGGCAAGCGCCCCCCCTTGCCCCCCCCTGCGGGCGCCCATGGATAGAGGTTATTGGGTCCATTGAGAGAAACCACTTGCCTACCATGCAATGTGCCTTCTAAGTCTAAGCTTCGTTGGTCCATGTGCAAAGTTAAAAAAAACTCGTGTTTAAAGTAGCACGTCTATTTTTTGTGCAATATTTTACAAAATTTGCTGCACGGCAATTCTAAACTCCTGCGTGGCGTAGGTCAAATATCTGCGCAGCCCGTGCTGCTTAAAGGGAACATTGCTACCATGGTTCTAACACTTCGCTTACATATTACCTGCATACCAAACATCCACTACAGTTCACTACAGTATCAGAAACTTCAGCTGAGTCAATCTAAAGCTATGTGAACGATTGTTCAGCTCGGATATTTATATCCCAATAAGAACCTCTCATCACTTAAACCAAATAATGTCAATACACTTGTCTGCGTTGTTGGTTAAAATATGTCATAAAAAGAAGACATTCGAGTGTTATTTCGATTTTCGACAAGTACGTTTAATAAATGTTACTTATGAAACCATAAATTTCAATTTTTGGCTTTAATCGAAATTAACGATTAATTAATCGTTAATTTTTCAAAAGTTAACAATTAAATTTAAATTAATCTTAAATTAATCGCTAACAGCCCTACTGTAAAGTAAAGAGTAAAACAATGTCAATTCAAAACTTTTAAACAGACTCACCAGAGTAACAGTAACAGAGCTTCAAGATTCATTTAATTTTTAATGATTTAGCTTAATAAGGCAGGCTTAGGTCGACTTACTGATTACTGGTGAATATTCACAACTAATAAGAGTTGCCCCCAAGGATAGAGGAGCAATGTAGTAATAATGCCAATGCATTTTATTTAAATTATTAAATTCCAAATTTGAAATACAAAGCAACAAAAATCTCTAATACTTATAGTAAATAGAGCACTGAGTAGACATAGGCTAGTACAGGCATAGTCCACTATAGACTATAGGAATTAAAAACACTTTTCTTGTTCAATTCTCATTGCTAGAACAAAAACATACAAATTACAAATCCTCCTTCCAGTCTGGCATTCAGGCGTGGAATGTGCTGGGTTGCCTGAACAAACCAGGAAAAACAACACTGAATCAACATTCAAAACTCTCATAAAATGCATGACTAGACATAAACTGTGGATAAGACTAATAAAAGTAGTAAGCAATAATGATAATCTTCTGTATAGAATTATATATCAAGTTTAAGGAATTATACTTCGATGATTTCTTAAATTCAATAACTCTATGACGTGACTGTGACCAAGAAAACAAAATTCTTTTCTAACCCCCTTAGATCTTAACTTTGGAAAACTGTTCCATAATTTAAGTGCTTACTTACTTCCACCTGTCCCTGTCTAACTCATTTTTTTACTATAATTAAGTCTAAGTAATTTATTAATTTAATATTATTAAGGGGCCATCCATATATTACGTACACAAGGAGGGGGGAGGGGGGGTCTTAAATTTACGGCATTTTGTGTATGCATGCGTACGGAGGGGGGGTCTCGACTGAATGTGTACGTACGCACTACAAATTTAATTTGCATAATACTAAGCATAGTAACGTAAACCGCTCTGGCTGCAAACAGCATTCGAGACCGACTGAGTCAAGACTGATATGCAATAATGTTATATAATTTATTGCAAACCAAATTGTGAACTTTTAAATTGCTTGGAAGTAATTAACATTTGATTCAGACCAAACGTTTACACATCATTAAAATATATCCGTCGGGTTTATTTACATTTCTTGAAATTAGATGAAGTTTCTCTTTCCCCCACCGGTGCCTTAGCTGTTATAAACACACAACGAGGCGGCGATTTCACGCACCTAGGGGAAAGCGGGGGGGGGGTCTACATATTTGTGACGATGTGTGACTTGTGGGGGGGGGGTGTTAGAGAAATGTGACGTCACATTTAAACGAGCAACTTTAAATAAAAGTTCCACTTAAATATTTTATTTGTTACATGGTGTTTTACATGACTTCACACGTGTTACGATATTAGAATGCAGGCCTACACTAAATAAATACTTAAATGACAAAAAAGTGATTTTAAACATGCTCTTTTTCAAATAAAATACAGCTTTTATGGGGGGGGGGAGCGAAAAGCTTTGTGACGTCATCTTGGAGGGTGTGGTCTAAGTTTTTGTGACGACGCTTTACGAGGGGGGAAGGGGGAAATGAAAAATCTGCCAAAATCGCGTGACGTCATTTATGGACAGCTAAATAACATTACGCACCTAGAGGGGGAGGGGGTGGACCATTTGTGACGAAGGGGAGGGGTAGTATAAAAAATGTCACATCACATCAAAACGCGTAACTTAAAATAAAAGTTGTTCTTAAAAAATTTTCTGTTTACAATTTATTTAATGACGTTTTACATGGGCTTCGCGCGTGTTACGATATTAAAGTGCAGCCTTACACTAAATTCATACTTAAACTTAAATGACAAAAGTGATTTGAAACATGCTAATTTTCAAATTTAAAAAAAAATTTTGGGGGGGAAGGGGCATTTTTGTGGCGTAATATTGGAAAAGAGGGGGGGGGTCTAACTTTTAGTGAAGACGCGTGTCGTGTGGAGGGGGGGGGTGAAAATCGGCCATAATCGCGGGACGTCATTAATGGACGGTCCCAAAGCTTTGACCGAAAAAAACCTGCATTTTCAAATATTTTAGTGCGCATTTTGATTTGCGTCACATTTCTTAAACACCCCCCTCCCCCTCGTCACAAATGCGCGACCCCCTCCCCCACCCCCTTTTTAGGCGTGTGACGTCATTTATGGGAGGCTTCAAAGAGTAAAACCAATATCTTCTGACTCCGGCTTAATTTTTTTTTCAAAAGGTTGGGGGGGGGGTGAGCGAATTTGTACGTACGCATGGGGATGCAACGGGGGGAGGGGGGGTACAAAAATATGAATTTTGTGCGTACGCAATATATGGATGGCCCCTAATTCCAACCAAAGTCAAAGCACCCAAAGATTTTTCGTTTCTATAACTTTTACTTTACAAATGGATTGTGAAAAGTTCTCACGGATTTTTAAAAATTTAGATTTACATGTATATGGTTCATATGACATATACACGGGGATTGCAGTTGTCATTTGTTCATAATCATAATTTATTTTATTCACAGGTTACATTTTAAAAAATATTAAAATGCCTCATACCATAGAAAAAGATTTTTCATATACCTTTCATACCAAAACAACCAATTCAACTCTAAATGTACCTATCACTGTGCCGATGAACACTGTCTCAAAAGAGTTTGTCGCACGTTTAACTCAAGTTCACAATTTACCATGTTTTATCCTTCAAGGTAAATGCTTATTTCATTTATTTTATTCTGCTAATAAACTATTCAAAATTAGTATTGGCTGTTGACATATGTCACCAGAATTTCAGCAACATAACATAACCTCAGTTCAAATTCTTTAGTAAGATCAAAAAGCTTTAATATAAGGGAGAGATATCATATTTAAATCGTTTCCCACCAAAAAGATTTGTGAGATTTGTTTTTTTCTTGCAGACCTAGAAAGTAAACTTGATGATTTTGTAAAAAAAGAGACATCACAGTTATATGATAAAAATGCAAATGAGGCTGTTGAAAAGGTTAGAAATGGAGAAGTTGATGTTAATGACCTGGTCAAACAATGGTTGCCAGCTTATAGTCAGGTAATACACATTATCACCTCAATTTTTTTAAATTTTTTTTTAAAATTACAATTATGGTTGGACTGCTTTCTTTACAATTAATCAGTAACCTAATAACATAATCTAACTTTTTTTTTCAAAGTCTGGAACAGCAATGAATTGAATTTTTCATTTCTGTTCTGCTCATTTTCTTTGATTTTAAGTTTTTATTGTGTATTCCATGTTGAACTTTAAGGTTTAGCAATTCCAATTTAATAAATATAATCTTTATGTGAATAACAAGTAAGGGCACATTCATCCAAGACTCTTGTGAGAGTTTATATACTAAACACAAATTACACTTTTAATCCATTTAACTTTTTCCCCCCACTTTGGGCCTCAAAATTTACTTTACTATATTCTAAATTGATTATTTTATTTCTATCCTTGATGCAGGAGTTGAAAATGTATGCCAAGCCTCACCAGCTAAGTAAAGATGAAAAATTTGCTGAAGTCTATCATAAGTTGATTCACTCCCCTGCCCTGGAAACATTACTTAATCTGGAGCATGAGTATTCCTTGGGAGTTGAAAGAGTAACCAAAGAGAGAGACAGAGACCTACAGCATCTGCAAGACAAGTGTGTGACATAATAAATTTGTCTTTCAATGTTAATACAAATTGATAAATGAATTTTATGGAATTATTTAATTTATATAGAAATTTTTAGTCATACAGATGCATACATTGCATGTCAATAATATAACGGGTGAACAAACTGACATGTGTATTTATTGTTATTTTGATAGAGTAATTTAATTTTAATACCAACAAAACTAATGTTAATAGATTAAGAGGCATGACAGATGCTAACATCATACGACATCAGATACCTGAAAGATAGCATGATTAATAGATTCACATGACATAAAACAAATTTTAATGTGTTATAATATTTTTAAATTCTTGTTGCTTGTTTTCCACTTGTGTCATTTGAAGACATGTGTAGTGCAAATTCTTTTTAAATGCTTATAATTTCCCATTTCAGGCAACGTGCTGATATGGATGAAGCTTTAAAAAGTGTTGGGTCAATCTATAAAGATGAAGATATCAATTCGTTGGCACAAAAACAGTTTGAAAATACTCAGGTAATGGAATTTAAAACAAATATAATGTTTTCATTGGATAATTACAGAATAAGTTACAAAACAAGATATTTATTTTGATACTGTTTTATTAAAATTATAAAACAAACATAAGGCTAAATAAATATTGATATGGAAAAATTTCAGTGCTTAATATGTTTTCTCTTTGTGCTCTGTAGATTGTTGAAGGAAAATGGAACTCAGAACTCCGAGCCCTCCATGAACAACAAAAAGTAGAATATAGAGAATGGGTTTTTCAGGTCCATGAAGACTCACAAGGAAAAGCCCCTCTTCCTCCTTATGTGTAAGAGAAAAACTTTTTATTTTGGTGTGCAATGTTCATCAACTAGCATTGATCTTTTCAAATACTTTCTGTACAATTTATCATAACATGAGGTATCAAACACTATTTCTAGATTTGTTTATTCCAACCGAAGTTAAAACTCAATCCACAGGCAAAGATTGCGCAGTTTATCATCAGTGCTCCCTGATGCAGGTGTTGAAGAGAGACAAGCTCATGTTAGTAGACTAGAAGAGAGTTTCACCATCCATTTAGGTTAGTCAAATTTAATTTTACATTTGGCATCAAGATTATATATGATGCTTTATATTTAGCTCAATAGTAAATTTAATTCTGATCTCATAAAATGTCAACAATAGAAACATTAATTGTTAATTACATTTGTTTATATTATCAATACTCAATGAATTATTGTCAAGTATAAAAGACCTTAAAAAATTAAAGGAGACACAAGTTTTCTAAGTATATTGAAAATGGACATTTTCTACGTTTAAGGTGCTCAGATGAAGACCACACACAACTTACGACTTTTATGTACAGATGTCTTAGACTTGTGCAGACACAAACCTCATACTATTGGGTAGGTGAAAATAAAACATGAATGTAATACAAAAATAGACATTAATGGTAAATCTACTTAGTTGGTAAAATTTTAACATTTCAATTGAACCTAGCACTGTGTTGATTTATTTTTGGTTTTGCTCTACTCAGGGGATTAGTGATTCCACAACCCCAGAGACTGCAAACAGCCATGTCTCTCTACTCCAACAACTTATGTGGGCTTGTCTTATTGGTAGATAACAGGTTAAATTCATATACTGGCATCAAGCAAAGTAAGTTTTCTTAATTTGAACAATTTCCAGTAGATATAACAGGATTAAAAGCACACAAAAATTGTAGTCCTAAAATATTGTTAATCTCTCTTGCTTTTCAGAATTTGCTCAAATATGTGACAGTTCAACAGATTTCCACTTCCCAACACTGGACCACCAGTTTCAAATCATTGAAGAACAGCTGCCCAAAGCAGCCGATGTTAAGGCCAAAAAAAAAGGATCATCAGATGATATTGATCAACTCAGTCTCCATAGCTCTACAAGCAGTTCTAGTGATGAAAAGGTGAGCACTCGCAATGGAGGTTACAGGTAGCTCTACAAGCAGTTCTAGTGATGAAAAGGGTGAGCACTCGCAATGGAGGTTACAGGTAGCTCTGCAAGCAGTTCTAGTGATGAAAAGGTGAGCACTCGCAATGGAGGTTACAGGTAGCTCTACAAGCAGTTCTAGTGATGAAAAGGTGAGCACTCGCAATGGAGGTTACAGGTAGCTCTACAAGCAGTTCTAGTGATGAAAAGGTGAGCGCTCGCAATGGAGGTTACAGGTAGCTCTACGAATGACAAAAGTGTTTCTTGGGGTATGCCTGCATAAATACAGGGTTAAACGAAACCTTTTGATTTAGAAGTTGGGCAGCCACTTAACTGGGTGCAAGAAGCTCTACTGATGAGGGAAAATAGAGTGGGGGAATTTATACAGGGGTAGTTACCTCAGGACTGCTTAGTGAGCACCTCAGCAATCTTTGTAAAAAAAATTAAAATGTCCTCTTTAACTTTAAGATAATAAACCAAAACTCAGCAAAATTATATTACATTATAAAATCATTAGTTATTCATAATATCTAGGATAATAAACTGGGTCTCATTTGCCTATTTTCAATAGATGATGACCAAAAGTCATTTCTGACCAAATATTGGGGGAAACAAAATTATGTTAATTAAAAAAAAGATTTTGTTTCCAATTGTTGGTTATAAATTTCTCTCATGATCGTCTTATGTCAATTTAGCATACTTTGTGATAATCGGGGAATGCTAATCTTAAGATTGTCTTGTTTTATTTCAAAGATGAGAAAAAATGTTTGCATATTTCTTTGTTTCAGGGTAGAATCTAGATATTTATAAAAATGAGTTTGCTTTTGAGCTCTCAAACAATTTCTATATTTTAAAAACAATGTGTAATTACGAGCATCAAAGCCCATCCAAGGACGTTCCGCCACCGTTCGGTGGCATGTTGTAACTCCCCTCCAACAGACGTCTCGACCGGCATACATGTGCATCAGGTCATACATACTATTCATTATAGTTAAAATGAATAACTCGTAAAAACAGAGCTTTTGACTATAAATCCCAACGTGCATAACTCAAAATAAAGTCTTGGAAGAAATACTGCACAAAAAATAACTCGTTTTGAACGTCCGCTTTAACATGTTCAATATGATTGGCTGTAGGAGTCATATGTGTTAGAGGGACCAATCGCTATTTTATTATATAGGATTGAAATTTTGGACAATGTTTACTTTCTATATAATAAATATATAAAAATAATATAATATATATATATATAAATGTAGCGTAAATTTTTACTTTAAAAAAATATTTCTTAATTAGGAGAAAGTGGGTGAAAAGAAACTACATTCCGGAGACTTTTACCTGACAAAACATTCCAATCTGTCCGAGGTGCATGTCGTCTTCCATGTTGTTACAGATGACAACTTACGAACATCTGACATCACATCAAGACATCCAGTGATACTCAGCATTCGAAACATCATAAAGCTCTGCTTCCGTTACGATATTCACACCTTAACCGTTCCCCTTTTACTGACTCATGAGATGTCTGAGGTTAGTTATTTGACTTTTCCTTCTGAAACTGGAAGGAAAAATGAACACCTTTCAAGCAAATCATTTCACATATTTTCTCACTTTTATGTTACAGTCTAGTGTTGAAAGTAAAATGAACCTTTCAAAAGAACATTTCTATTACTATTACAATTTTGATACTTGAACAGGATTTCTATAAACATTTTATACAAGAAAACACAATAAATGCTGTAATCAATATGGCATAACCTTGGGTTGTTCTCTTCAGGAGATGACAATATCATGGTGTATGAAGCGGGCAGAACTCATGTTTAAATGTGTGAAAGGTTTCATGATAGAAATGGCAACATACAGTAGCCAGGAGTCCAGGACAATACAATTTTTAGTGCCAAGAGTAAGAAATTCATTTTACCTGTCAATGTGGTGACAAAATTAAAATCATAACCTTCCAAACACAAGCTAGATGGGAGTTTTCTTTTTTTTTAAACGTTTTGATTTTTTAAAAATCAAATAATTTGATAGTTTCATATCTAACAATACCATTAGAAAAGAGAGGTTTTTTTTAAAATCTCTAGTCATATGCATTGACAAAATCTTGAAACAACAGCTAGCCATCCATAAATAATTTGTTTTTGTAATTAGGTCATGAGGTTATATACCTATTATATACCTATAGATAATTGATTTTTGTAAGGATGCTAAATATTGACAATCATTA
The DNA here is from genome assembly GCA_944989445.1 of Ampullaceana balthica. NCBI lineage: Eukaryota > Metazoa > Mollusca > Gastropoda > Lymnaeidae > Ampullaceana > Ampullaceana balthica. The sequence continues at coordinate 38,869 of CALYLW010001224.1, read as the reverse complement.
ATCATTAATGAATGAACATTTATGATATTCAACCTAAGAGTTTTAAGAAATACTGACAACATGGTGTTTTATTAAATTTTTTCAGGGCTTGTCAGAAGATCTGTTTCACCAGATCAGCAACATGATACCAACTATATTTCGACTGTCCAATCCTCTAGTGGTAAAATCAAATTAACCAGACAAGTGACTGCATTTATTGATATAATTTACTGATTTATGAAGTATCACTCAGGCTCTGAGAAAATTGTCAAATATTTGACATCATATACTTAAATACTGTGATACTTGATTGCTATTGCCATGTACTTTTTATTTGTTTTGTATTTTGTGGAATATTTGAGTTAAGGATACACATTTACATAAATTCCTATTGACTTAACAAGCCATTTGCAATAGTAACTATAATTGGTCATAGGATATCTATCTAATATAAATTTAAGCTAGTTCCTAAAAAAAAATTTTTTTGTTTCAAGTACCTTTTTTTTTAAACAGCCAGCTGAAAGTTTTTTTTTATTTCAGATTTTCTCAGGGAAGCTTAAGGTTTTTGGTTTGTTTTATGTCCCAAACCCCACACACACAAATACTGAAATTTGTGTTGTTTCTGTGAACTGCATTCCTTTTAATTAAATTAAATGCATTTGTTTTATTTTATCTTTGTTGATGTAATTAATGGACTCATAAGAACACCAGTCCTAAAGAAGTTTTTCCAAAAACTTACTCTATTTAAATTTGGATACGCACCTTGTTTTTAAAAATGTCCATTTAATTATATGTGCAATATAAATTTGTTCAATTTTGTTAATCCAATCACAGCATAAATTAATCAAAAAGTCTTGTTTTTTTTTGCTTCTGCAAAATGTTAGTTGGGCCTTAAAGTATTAGTTGATAGTAGAATATTTATCAATGCCCATAATATATGTACTGTATACATACATGAGCAGAGCAAAAAAGGATTTGTCTGTTGTTATTTAAAAAATTCAATAAACTATCTGATACCCTTTTTCCTTGTTCTATTATTGAAACAATTCTCTACCTGATAACTGTAGAAAAGTTTAGTAAGCTATATAAAATATACTGACAGATTTTTGTCTTGTGTAGTCATTTAGTTATTAGTGACTCATCATTACTTATTCAAGGTGTCAAATAGAAAAACTCAAACAATACATTTTGACAGCTGAAGACTAAAAGAAAGAAATAATTTAAAATTCATATTTATTTTCTGCTAATGGAATTATAAATTTATTTAGACACAAACAATGATGTAGATTCCAGCAACTGAGGCTCTTGTATAACAAATAGTCACATACTTGAACATATTATGTATATATAAGGTGTGTTTTTATATTTTTAGGCTTAGTGTTGTAGTCATTTTTTGTGTGTGTAAGTGTAAAGTACAGAAACTAAGACTTTTAAAAAGTCAGGGTAGTCAATTTCTCAAGATAAAATCAACACATTGTTTTATTAAGTAAAGATAATTTTTCCTGGAACCTGTTATTCCTGAAGTCATATCTCTATGCAATGCTAAGCTTATTAGGCTCTACAGCTTGTCAAATACATTCCAGCTGAAATGCAATTCTGTTTACTCTTGAGGAAAACAAACGCTCCCTTTAGATTTAGTTTATGAATTTGGTTTATAGTTTTCAGATGTATATTATTATCTAAAGAAACTAACATAATATTTTTTATAGAAATGGCCATTCAGTTGAAAGCAAATTTTATTCAATCACCACAAAACTATTTTGAAAAAACTATAAATTATATTAGGAAAAATGAAGATTTGATTTAAGAAATTAACTAGTGAGTATCATGATCCCAGACTAATTTTGTCTCCCATATAATACACAGTGCATCATATCATTACATAATTTTTCACTGTACATACCTAATTGTCATAAACAATAAACAGCTAAAAAATCTTCTTGTAAGATGGACATTTATTATTATGCCACCTATTGCAGCCAAAAAGTAAACAAGGAATGTCCAAATATCACATCAAACAACTGAGTATTTTTACACACAAAAATATTTATGAAATGTACATATAAAAATATCAATCACCCCAGTGGCATTGGTTTTATTAAGTATCCTCCAAGACTGTAACCTTTTAATTCAAAGATTGTTTGCTAATATAAGATTACATTTCTTTGTTTGCTGCTTGCTTTTTATATATTTTTTAATTACTTGGAATGTTTGAGCAAATATGTTACAAAGCAGACCATATTTGTAATTACACATTTTCAGAAGGATCTAAACATCTTGAAATTACTTAAATAGCTAGAGTCAGAAGGTTGTTGTATTATTATATGCTATACATACTAAATGTCTTATTTAAGATGTTAAATGTTTTTTAAAATAGCTAAATGTAATTAGGATAATTGTTTATTTAAATGACACTCAAGATGACTTTAATCCCCTGTAGGAAAAAAATGATGCAATTGTACAAGAAATATTTATATGTACATACAATAAAAGCATTTGATAATGAAGCTCCTGGAGTAAATACAGCTACATCTCACAAATGAATTCAGTTTTGAGTAGTAATAATGTAAGTTTGCTTTAATAATTCCATCAGTAATGACACCTGATTTAATTTAATTTCATCCAAAAAAATGACAAAATTCATTCACTTACTTATTCTCATTATTCCAGAGATACATCTGACCAATGTTCCCTCTAATGTTGGTGGGTCCGTGTGCAAAGTAAAAAAAAACTCATGTGCAAAGTTGCACAGCATCCATTTTTTGTGCAATATTTTATAAAATTTGCTGCACGGTAGTTTTAAACTGCTGCGCGGCATCGGTCAGATATCTGCGTTGCCGCGCAGCTTAAAGGGAACATTGCATCTGACTACACAAGTTTGATGGTTAGCATTTCTGTGATGTTTCAGTAAAGGAAATCTCATTTAAAACTGATATAAATCTTGAATAAGCTTTTTAAAACTCTAAAAGCTAAGTTGTAACTACCAGCTAACAACTTTCTACCAAGTTTACAGAGAACCATGAGAAAAATATTAAGATGAATAGTCAAATTCAAATATGAATTAATGTCATGAAATGTATTTATTTTATATTTTTCTCAGTAAGAAAACAATTTTTCTGAAAGTTTTTTTAAAAAATAAGCATGCATCTTATTGAAGGAGATTAACTGATGTTAAATAACATCATCAAGTGATTTGCGTATTAATACAATTGAATAACACCTCACAATAAATTATACTGTCATCATGTTCATTTAACATTGTGATAGAAAGATTAATTCATGCCATTGATCTTAAAGTCGTACTATTGACCTGCTAGGTTTTATGTATCCAGACAATTTTCTAGAACTCAGCTTCAGCAGACAAATGTAAAATATAATAATAATAATTATAATAATTTTTTTTTAATTTAATTAAGAATACAATTTTCAAAGACAGCTATATCAAATCTATTACTTTTAAACACCAAAAGAATGATCAGTTCTATATATCTACATAGAAAGATAGTTATTTTACAAGGAATTTACCACTTGCATCAGTGCTTTCAGAGAAACAGACTAACCAGGTTGTTTCTAAGTTTGTTCTGAACATGAAACTCGCAATAATTAACTTTCCCTTTTTTGTTCATAAAAGCTACAAAATTCAGTTGTTTTTTTTATGAGCACGTTAACTTATTGAATCAATGTCACAGAGACTGAGACCTCTCTAAAAGGGCAAAGTGACCCACCAGCCAGATTCATTAAAATATAAAGGTAAAAGAAAACATCAATTCAATGACTTAATGGCTCATTATGTGATGATTAAGTTTTTTAATCAAACTAAAATATAAAATAATGATGACAATTGATCAATACTTTTGTTAGTTTACTCTTCAAAGAATCAAACAGAAAACCCCTCAAAACCCCATGAATGGTCAAAACCCCTTTTTTGGGAGACAATGATTAATGATCATTTATGTGATTATACTTGTAAATAATCGTTTTGTAATTTCTAAAAAGTCTTGGTTTGTCAAATATTTTGCATTCATATATTTTTTATGGAACAAAGGAAGCACAAGAACCAAAGGTAAGATAACATGAGCAGTGAACCAAATAAAATTATAAATAATGGTCAATGAATCGTATTTGAACAAATAGCATGAATCATACAAGTACAAGATGATAAACTCACAAGAACTAGGTTTTATTGTACAAATATGTATATATTTTTGTCTTCAATAAAGTAAACCTCCCAGTTAAAAAAGCAATGAATTATAAGTGGAGAGCTGGTGTAAACTTCTCAGCATGGGCTTAGAAATGAATGATAATATTCTGACATAGAAGTATATCAATTTGTAATTATCTGTTGGTAGGGGCTTTGTTTAGAGTACAGGAGTGGTAACTATCAGTATGTTTTTATTTACAAACATATCAATGCATAAAATGTAAAAGACTAGTCTGAGAGTTATTATCCTAATTCAAGTGCTGAATACAATCAATGCGGGATTTTATGTGGTTATATGGAGTAACAAAAGTTAATTAATCTGTTTGGGAAAAAAAAAGAAATTAGGTTTAGAATAATTCAAGTGAAGTTGATGAAGTGATTAATTGTATTTTTCATAAGGTGACAAATGAATTCAAATAATTGGTCATTCTAATACTGGTAGTTATATTACATAAAATATAGTTAGAGAAAAACATCCAGACAACCTTCAATATATTACAAATCATGTGGACCAGCACTTAAGCATATTATTTATACATTTAAAAGGGAAATAAATAAAATATGAGGATAAAAATAAACATTGCCATTTATTCCATTCATACATCAGGACCCAAAAGGAAGAAATGCAACAATGAAATCCAAAATCCACTATAAAATCAAATACATTAAAGATCATCACCCATTACTAGATCCTTTGACCGAATTTCACACAGCCATCCAGACTCCATTGCACAATAAACACACCCTACCTTTATGTACAATCTGAAACAATAATAGTGTATTAAACATAGTTTATGAGCAACAATTTTTGATAGATTCACATAGTTTTTTGCAAATTGTGAGCAACATGTTTGTGAATTAAACAAGCTGCCCATAAAAACTAATCTTGTATTTAAACAGCTGCTTTCTTGAAACAAAACAATGGATTTTGTTTGAAAAAAAATATATTCATGTTTATTGAAAAATTGCAGGAAAAAATATTTTTGGCAAGTTCAACTTACACAACTTTAAGTGCATTTTAAAAAAAAATCCTGTTCATTTAAACTAGTCTCATACATTGTTGTTTTAGATTAAAATTATGACTGAATGCCATTAGTTATAAAATATTTAAAATAATAACATTGGTTATGATTGGCATACTTTGAATATTAAATCAACATAAACTTTTAATAAACTTGTCAGTTAACTGTGAGACATGTGTAACACACTGTCCAATATTTTCCCTATAAATGGACACTTAAAAGATTTCTTTACTTTTTGAGATTTGATAAAATTTAAAGTTATGAACAGAGGTACTATTTTGGTGGTATTTTCTCTCACAGGGTATCAATTTGGCAATAAAAGAACTGACATCCAAGGCCATATAATATTTTCTAATAGCAGATACATCATCAGCGATGTACAAACATGCTGCATTAATCTTCACTAATGATGTTTGCTGGAGGGAATTCCTAACAGAACACTAACATGCCCCATCTCATTGATCTTTCAAAGCCCCAAACACTTTCCTTGGACCATGCCCCAATTAGCTTGTTGTCGACATGAAACAAGCTAAGGCATGCTAAGACGCATCTATCAAAAACGTTTCAAAACTTTCTGTATTATTACAGACATCTCACGCTTATTTTAAAAACACAGCATTTCACAACACATGTCTCTCGTATCAAGTGTTGTTGTTTTGTGTGTCTATTGCTTGTGTTGTGGATTTCTTTTATAAAAGATATTGAAGAAAATTCATTTCTGTAGGTTTAAAATAAATAAAGGAATAATACGTAGTCCAAAAAACTTTAAGAGCTGGTGTTTTTTCTTCTTCCTAGCTATTTAAAAAATGCTACTTGAAAAAACGGTTTTGTGTGAGGATTTAAACTGAAAATAATTTTAAGTTCCTGATTTAACTTTTTTTTTCTTCTTAAAAACAATGCACGTAAGAATTTTCAGAAAATTTATATTTACTTTTTGGGGGTTCACGTTCGTATCCATTTGTAAAGTTTAAGGTTGGGGTTCAAATGCCACCATTCTTTGGACACATTTTTAGTTTAAGTATTTAAATTTCATCAGCCATCTGAAATCAGTTAGTTTGACTCTGATTCTTTAAAACAACACGTATTGAGTGCTTTGGTTTTCTCTTAGTTTTCATTAACATAATTTTAAAACAGTTTCAAATCATTTTCCTGTACTGGAGGTGCAACTGTAAATATAATATGATGTATATATGTAGGATATCAAAAATATCACACGAGAGCTGAGTTTCAACAGTTGCCGAAGTATCTAAGTAACATATTCGTTAAATGAAACTTTCAAAACTGTTTTTGCTGGTAGCACTTCAAACTTCATGCACTTGACTTCTGTTATGAATAATTGATCCTTTAGTGCAATTTTAAGCCTGTCCCTGACTTTTTATAAAGAAATTGTTACCCTTTTAAGGTTATGACAATTTTTAATATTTCTATTCTAAGGGTTTGTTGATTTTCACTAACTGATCAATCAACATTTTGTTGTAGAGTTCACTATTAAGTTTCACTTAATGTACTCTTTGCTGCTTGGGAATTAAACTTCTCAACAACGGTGTAGACAAAGAATTTATCAAATAATTTTTTAAAAAGAAAACAACTAAAATGTATTGCAACAGTATAATTACTTCTTGAGCCTCAGGAGTCTATTGCTTTTTCTTCAGAAACCATGGGATGAGACTAATACCCCTAGCCAGTATGGTGGTGCTTTGAATCTGAGCTCTTGTATGGGTAATGCTCCTGGACCATCTGGGCAAGCTGGGTTAGTTGCTGTGAAGCTGAGGCTGGTTTACCCCCACCGCCGCCAGCAGCAGCACCGATGACGACGTGACGCCCAGCTAATGGCACACCGCCACTGGCATTGTCAGAGTCAACATCCATGCTACTCTCACTAGCCATACTGCTCACGCTTATCATGCTGGCATCGCTGGACATGGCCGAATCACTGGATGGAGTTTCTGGGCTGACAGCGCTATTTGGGCCCATCTTCATATCATCCCTGCCACTCGCCAGTCGTTTGTCCTCTGCCTCCTGCTGGAGCCCATGTAGACTTAACTTGTGAGCAGTCAGACCTTCACTGCAGCTGGCTGCCGATTTGGCTTCAGGCCTGAGTTCTGCTCGAGCTATCGCATACTGTTTGGGTCTAGCTCCAGAGCTGCTGGGAGAAGACTGATCTTTTGCCTGTGGTATCATTGCAGGCTTATGGCTTCCTATAACTGGATCTGCAGGAGGTAGCAGTTTTGGAATGGGAATGAATGAGTTCGGGTCTGAGGCGTCCACCTGTTGAGAGACCAACGATAAAACAGGAGCATCGGCTGCTCTCAGAGTTGCCGGAGAAGGGCCTGATAAGCAGCGCCTGCGCATCGGTAAGCTGCTCACTTGAACTGGCTTAATCACACACTGGGGATCCGCAGGGTTACTTTGGCTGTGAGGCCTTCCAACCTGTGTGGCAGTGCAAACTTTAGTTATTGGATTTTTTTTGGATGAATCTAGGGTAACTGGTACAGAAAGCCTGCGGGCTGCCTCAGTTTTACTCTCAGGAAAGAAGTACGTCTCCTGCTGCTGCTTTTGTCTGCTGGGGCTGAGAGAAAGACTTCGTTGGAAGCGGAAGAGATCTCTGGCGTTCATGCCCCCTGGTTTGGTCCGCTCACTTGAGCTGTGACGCAGGCGGCCTTTGAGCGACAGATCCTCCATGGGTATTTCCAGACACCCATTTCCCCCCTCCCCAGACCAGTTCAAACTCCCCCTGACTTGGGATCTGGACGAGGACGACAAGGAATAGAAGGCGGGGTCAGATGCTGAGCTATGATTGAGTGACTGAAAAGCCATGGCAGAGGTTGCATCCTCACCCAACTCTACAGCTGTGGCGTCGGTGGTTTCAACTCCCAGCTCTTCCCTGGCCAAACTTGTGTTCAGGATCATCCCTGGTTTTATCGGGCCCATCAGGGGCTGTTGGTGTTCTTGACGACTCCTGCTTCGCTGCGCAGCTTTCGCCTGGAGCAGGCGCCGCTGCTCCGGCGTGACCCTTCTGTTTGCCTTGGCGTTGATGACTGTTGACGTACTGGAAGCTGAGGTGGTGGAGGACTGGGAGCCGGATGAGGTGAGAGCCGATGAGTTACTGGACTTCTTGGCGTCAACTCTGACAGGGTGACTGCGACCTAAGATGTAACAAGCAGAGATGTGACCAAATGAACGACATCAGACTGTGGCAATGTTAAGTGCTGGCAGCCTGGCAAGATGTGTTATTTGTTATCTATTAAGTATGAAGAATAAGATCCATTTTTAGAACATTAAAAACTTGCTTGTCTAAATAACATTTTTAAAATAACAAATTTTTAACTTGAAAATTTAATACATACACTACATTATTTACTACAATATTTCTCCAGTTGAGAAATGTGTCACATTATGACAACCATTAGGTAGACCAATTATCTTGCCCATTTTAAAGACAAACTCATACAAAAACTAAAAAAAACTATGTGTATGGTTTATTTCATAGTTGTAAAAGAAAGGGTTGACTATTTATGAGATTTGCCAGAAAAGAAATTTAAAGGACGTGCGAGCCATTGCATTTTCAGCGACATATTTTTTGTGGGGGGGCTTGACCAAAATAAGCACTGGAGCTTGCACCAGAAACAATGGCACCTTTGTTGTGGAGGCAAAAAAAAAGGGGGGGGGGCATTTCTCAGCAATGTACTAGGTAGGCCTTGAGAGAGTAGGCCAGGGCTTTAAGAGAGTAAGCCAGGGCTTTAAGAGAGTAAGCCAGGGCTTTGAGAGACTAAGCTTGGCCCCAAATAATAAAGATATGTAAGTTTGTTGCATAGGATCTAGAGCAATGTTCCCATTAAGCTGCGCAGCAGCTCAGATATCTGACCGATGCCCCGCAGCAGTTTAGAATTACCACGCAGCTAATTTTGTAAAATATTGCACAAAAAATAAATGGTGTGCAACTTTGCACATGTATTTTTTTACTTTGCACATGGACCTACGAATCTTAGAGGGAAAATTGACCTAGAGCATGTTGGGAAGCCCTAACTGTCAAGTAACAGTGTAAAATATCATTTTCATTTTTACCTAGTGGAAGCATATCTCAACAGATGAAATAGAAACAAGTATATTCTGCAAATGTCCATTCTGGCATATTTTTTTTCCTACTTCGAGGATTAAAGCTTTCTTACCAGGAATAGGTCCAGTCCTGTTAAAATGTCCCCTTTCTTCATTGAGGGAAATGTCCAACAGACGTTCTATTGTGTTCATCTTTTGTTGTCTGGCCCTCTGTCGCCCTTTGATGAGCCTCTGCTTGGCTGCCATACAACGAATGTGGTCGTCGAAGACAAACTTGGCAGATAGGATCGGAATCGGCTTGGCATGGACAGATGACTGGGGTTTGTGGACGACAACATGAAGCAGGCGGCTGTCATCCTTGTCTCCTGAAACTTCGACATCCTGTTCAGGAGAGGTCACAATAGTCACTGAGGTCACGATATAGAATGTCTTAAATGATGTAAATATAATTGTAATACTTGAGTAAGTTATTTGTACTGGTGAAGGCATTAGCCGAAACATCAACTTTTGTATTAGCCAATTGATGAGGATTTAATTTATTGCTTTAATCACACAATTCGTTTGTGTATCTAAATCTTATGCTTCATTGAAAAGCTTTATCTCAGTCCTTTTCTATTCGATATATCACTTGGTCGTACTTTAAACAAGTATTCCAAACCTTCGATCATGTCTAACTCTTTTTTAGCCATACTACCACAACAGTATCTATCATGATTCATTAACTTACAAAAAATTTTAACATTAAAGGTTATGGGACATTGGGGTTTAGAAAGAGAATAGATAACTTTCATTATGGTTTACAATAAATGGCAATTTTCCATTATTTAAACAAAAATAAAACTGCCGCTTCCATAAATAAAAAATAATGCTTCGTATTCAATATATTTATTCAATATTTTTCTTTTTTATTATGGTCTATTTAGAAACTGACAAAAAACTGAGTGATAACAAGGTCCAATCCAATCCAATGTCATGGAGCCCACCTCACCAAATATTACCTGTAAATAACCCACAAATTTGACCACTCCCCAACCCAATCTCTTAGAATCTGGCTCGACAAGGATCAGCTGGACAGGGTCAATCACAAGGAACCTGCGCTCTGGTCTTCGACTGAAATAAACAAAAACGCCATCCAACTGAAAATGATTTCATTGATAATATAAAATCCAGATAATTTTTTTCCCCACATACAATATCAGGTAGTTGTAACAATATGTTCATTTAAAAGATTTCTTTGAGTTCATGATTCACAGTGTGTTAGGGTTTTAATCTATACCATAACATGACAAATAAATGCAAGTGAAATATCTCACCTTTCTCTGTTCACCACCGTACATGCTATGAGGTCACTGTTATCTGATGGTAAAGAAAGGGGCATTTTAAATATATGCAAACATATAAGTAATATAACAATAACAGGTATAAAAAGGAATTGTGAAATGTAGATCTTCACCATATATAGAAATAGAGACAGTAATGATGTTTTATCAAAGTCCCAAAAAACCCATCAGTGTGTAATGTGTCCCAACCAACCCATCCATGTGCAATGTGTCCCAACCAACCCATCATGTGATGTCCCAACCATCCATGTGCAATGTGTCCCAACCAACCCATCAGTGTGCAATGTATCCCAACCAACCCATCAGTGTGCAATGTGTCCCAACCAACCCATCAGTGTGTAATGTGTCCCAACCAATCCATCCATGTGCAATGTATCCCAACCAACCCATCAGTGTGCAATGTGTTCCAACCAACCCATCAGTGTGTAATGTGTCCCAACCAACCCATCAGTGTGCAATGTGTCCCAACCAACCCAATCAGTGTGTAATGTGTCCAAACCAACCCATCAGTGTGTAATGTGCAACAACCAACCCATCAGTGTGTAATGTGTCCAAACCAACCCATCAGTGTGTAATGAGCAACAACCAACCCATCAGTGTGTAATGTGCAACAACCAACCCATCAGTGTGTAATGTGCAACAACCAACCCATCAGTGTGCAATGTGTCCCAACCAATCCATACATGTGCAATGTGTCCCAACCAACCCATCAGTGTGCAATGTGTCCCAACCAACCCATCAGTGTGTAATGTGTCCCAACCAATCCATCCATGTGCAATGTGTCCCAACCAACCCATCAGTGTGCAATGTGTCCCAACCAACCCATCAGTGTGCAATGTGTCCCAACCAATCCATACATGTGCAATGTGTCCCAACCAACCCATCAGTGTGCAATGTGTCCCAACCAACCCATCAGTGTGTAATGTGTCCCAACCAATCCATCCATGTGCAATGTATCCCAACCAACCCATCAGTGTGTAATGTGTCCCAACCAATCCATCCATGTGCAATGTGTCCCAACCAACCCATCAGTGTGTAATGTGTCCCAACCAATCCATCCATGTGCAATGTGTCCCAACCAACCCATCAGTGTGTAATGTGTCCAAACCAACCCATCAGTGTGTAATGTGCAACAACCAACCCATCAGTGTGTAATGTGCAACAACCAACCCATCAGTGTGCAATGTGTCCCAACCAACCCATCAGTGTGCAATGTGTCCCAACCAACCCATCAGTGTGTAATGTGTTCAAACCAACCCATCAGTGTGTAATGTGCAACAACCAACCCACCAGTGTGTAATGTGCAACAACCAACCCATCAGTGTGCAATGTGTCCCAACCAACCCATCAGTGTGCAATGTGTCCCAACCAACCCATCAGTGTGTAATGTGTTCAAACCAACCCATCAGTGTGTAATGTGCAACAACCAACCCATCAGTGTGTAATGTGCAACAACCAACCCATCAGTGTGTAATGTGTCCAAACCAACCCATCAGTGTGTAATGAGCAACAACCAACCCATCAGTGTGTAATGTGCAACAACCAACCCATCAGTGTGTAATGTGCAACAACCAACCCATCAGTGTGCAATGTGTCCCAACCAATCCATCCATGTGCAATGTGTCCCAACCAACCCATCAGTGTGCAATGTGTCCCAACCAACCCATCAGTGTGCAATGTGTCCCAACCAAACCATCAGTGTGCAATGTGTCCCAACCAACCCATCAGTGTGTAATGTGTCCAAACCAACCCATCAGTGTGTAATGTGCAACAACCAACCCATCAGTGTGTAATGTGCAACAACCAACCCATCAGTGTGCAATGTGTCCCAACCAACCCATCAGTGTGTAATGAGTCCCAACCAACCCATCAGTGTGTAATGTGCAACAACCAACCCATCAGTGTGTAATGTGCAACAACCAACCCATCAGTGTGTAATGTGTCCCAGCCAACCCATCAGTGTGCAATGTGTCCCAACCAACCCATCAGTGTGTAATGTGTCCCAACGAACCCATCAGTGTGTAATGTGTCCCAACCAACCCATCAGTGTGTAATGTGCAACAACCAACCCATCAGTGTGTAATGTGCAACAACCAACCCATCAGCGTGTAATGTGTCCCAGCCAACCCATCAGTGTGCAATGTGTCCCAACCAACCCATCAGTGTGTAATGTGTCCCAACCAACCCATCAGTGTGTAATGAGTCCCAACCAACCCATCAGTGTGTAATGTGCAACAACCAACCCATCAGTGTGTAATGTGCAACAACCAACCCATCAGTGTGTAATGTGTCCCAACCAACCCATCAGTGTGTAATGTGCAACAACCAACCCATCAGTGTGTAATGTGTCCCAACCAACCCATCAGTGTGTAATGCGTCCCAACTAACCCATCAGTGTGTAACGTGTCCCAACCAACCCATCAGTGTGTAATGTGTCCCACAACCAACCCATCAGTGTGTAATGTGTCCCAAACCAACCCATCAGTGTGCAATGTGTCCCAACCAACCCATCAGTGTGTAATGTGTCCCAACCAACCCATCAGTGTGTAATGTGTCCCAACCAACCCATCAGTGTGTAATGTGTCCCAACCAACCCATCAGTGTGCAATGTGTCCACAACCAACCCATCAGTGTGTAATGTGTCCCAACCAACCCATCAGTGTGTAATGTGTCCCAACCAACCCATCAGTGTGTAATGTGTCCCAACCAACCCATCAGTGTGTAATGTGTCCCAACCAACCCATCAGTGTGTAATGTGTCCCAACCAACCCATCAGTGTGTAATGTGCAACAACCAACCCATCAGTGTGTAATGTGCAACAACCAACCCATCAGGTGTAATGTGTCCCAGCCAACCCATCAGTGTGTAATGTGCAACAACCAACCCATCAGTGTGTTATGTGTCCCAACCAACCCATCAGTGTGTAATGCGTCCCAACTAACCCGTCAGTGTGTAACGTGTCCCAACCAACCCATCAGTGTGTAATGCGTCCCAACTAACCCGTCAGTGTGTAATGTGTCCAAACCAACCCATCAGTGTGCAATGTGTCCCAACCAACCCATCCGTGTGTAATGTGTCCCAACCAACCCATCAGTGTGTAATGAGTCCCAACCAACCCATCAGTGTGTAATGTGTCCCAACCAACCCATCAGTGTGCAATGTGTCCCAACCAACCCATCAGTGTGTAATGTGTCCCAACCAACCCATCAGTGTGTAATGTGTCCCAACCAACCCATCCATGTGTAATGTGTCCCAACCAACCCATCAGTGTGTAATGTGTCCCAACCAACCCATCCATGTGTAATGTGTCCCAACCAACCCATCAGTGTGTAATGTGTCCCAACCAACCCATCAGTGTGTAATGTGTCCCAACCAACCCATCAGTGTGTAATGTGTCCCAACCAACCCATCCATGTGTAATGTGTCCCAACCAACCCATCAGTGTGTAATGTGTCCCAACCAACCCATCAGTGTGTAATGTGTCCCAACCAACCCATCCGTGTGTAATGTGTCCCAACCAACCCATCCGTGTGTAATGTGTCCAACCAACCCATCCACGTGTAATGTGCAACAACCAACCCATCAGTATGTAATGAGTCCCAAATAAATACAGCAACTTTACTGCGCACTAAAAAAACTCTGCTGCTCCAGTTCAAATTTCAGCATGAAGTTCAGATAATGGACACAAAGATCGATAGATTTTATAACTCATCACTTACTCCTAGTGATTTGCTTACACTGATTCAGAACAGAGTGAGTTTCAACAGTTTTTAACAAATGAGTAACTAAGCAAGAGTGAACAACTTGCAGCCCACCCCTATAACTATTGTGGCCAGCCGGGACTAATTTGTTCATTCAACTAGGTTTTTATTTTTGTTCTTCGCATAAATGCACATTTTAAAAAACATGATGGTACCTGCATTTCTCCTTACTGGCACCTCTTCTTAATGTAATAAATTGATTTTGATTCAATTGGTCTCCTCAATCTTAAATAAATATTTACTTACCACAATAAAATGAAGATATTCTTTGCTTTGGCCAACCCTTTAACTTAAGAGACTGAAAAATTCATTCCTCTCCACATACATATCCAATATCATATCCAATATATATATATATATATATATATACATGATATCCCATATCAGATGGTGACTCACTCAAATCCAGGACATCCTCAGTTTTGATACAAGATTCTTCTTTTGTTAGTGGTAACTGTGTCTCTGCCTCATGCAACAAACTAAGGGACAAGTCTCTCACCATGAAAAACACCCGGATGGCCTGGAGGGATTCAAAACTGAAACTTTAGTCTCCATAACAACGCAATGTAAACATTGATACATGAAAAACACCCGGATGGCCTGGAGGGATTCAAAACTGAAACTTTAGTCTCCATAATAACGCAATGTAAACATTGATACAATATTTTAGCCAGGGCAAACTGCAATTCATAAGAATCACTTGTCTTGAACGAATATTTTGACTAGTAACTTAAGTTGATGGAGTGTGCTATAAATGCAGCCACCATGGTTTGGTGAAATAATTTTGGCTGTCATTAGTTGTTTTTTTTGTGTCCCATAACCTTGTGGTCGTAGGGGGTTATAATGTTTCCATTAGAATTTTCTCGGGGCTTGGTAGACCTTGGCCATCTCCTCTCCAGGTCAGCGGAGGACTTTTTTAGTAATAGTCATTATCAACATTTTTATTGTGGCTTTTTCATGGGCTAGATCCCACGCACTATTGACTTCGCTATCCAGCCGTCATTAGTTACCCCCTTCCCAAACCATGGTGGCATTTTCTTTTTAATTTAGGGGCATTTTCAACTGAAAGAAGAGACTTTTCGTGAAAAAGGCAAGGCCAATAGCTTTGCTTCAGGGGGGCTCTAATGCTAGTCATTTTTATTGAATCTTCATTTACTAAGCATAAGGAAGGTAATTGTTAATAAAAACAGATTAAATACTCATGTATTTGCAAACATATTATAAGCATGCTTTGCACATGAGACTCTAGTTTTTCATTAAGCTGATTGCAAACTTTGATAACAACTCATTTTATGTAGATTGGCTTTCAGTCAACATACCCGCCTTGCCCGCTCCACTTCTCCACAAGGTAAACGTTTGTTGAAGTCTATCCCTGTTAGAGGGGTACCAGTCGGTGGTAGAAGAATGGAGGCGTCTTGCATAAGGTATTCAACGTTCAGCGGGCGAGTCTAAATCACAATACCAATAAAATTTTAATTAACAAATTAGAAATTGAACAATTACTTAGATCAAAATTAGACATAACAATTATTTCTATTATAAGATATCACAAAAAAAAATGTATCGCTCAAAAATTCTAAATGAACTTTTCAGACTCGCATTGTTTTTTTAAAGTCATAATGTCTCTATTTTTTTTCTCTTCAAGTCCAAATGTTCTATAAATATAATCATCTGAAAATAAAAGGTCATTCCTGTGTCCTCAATCAAATTGTCTTTGCATAGAAGTATAAAATATCTTTGATGGAACATGCTTCCAACATGATTATTTTGAATTTTAAAAGGATTGGACTCACTAACCATCATTTCTCTGTACTCGTCTTCAAACATATCCAAGAAGATTTCCTCACTCTGAGGAATAAAATTAGAATAAAATTACAAGTGGTGTACCTAGTAGTACCTAGCTTACCACTGAAACAACCACTAGCGCCACAGTAAAACATTAAAATGGTTGGTCTGTAGGGGAGTTCAAATAAGACTCACTATACTAAACATTATCATCAACTTCTCCCCATGTTTAAGCAAGAGATGTATTACAGATGTTTGTTTTCCTTACAGTAAACTAAGACTAACTTAGCATTAAATTGTAGAGGCACCGTTACATTGGCTTTTAAAATATCACATTGTTTCCCACTCAAATTTTACCTTGTAAAAATTTCTCAGCTGCTGTGTGCAGCACTCTCTGGCATTCTCTATGCACGCCAGGTGTCTGTCCTGGAGGTATGATTTGTCCTCATTGTTGACCAACTGTTTCAGTAGCTTGATGCTGATCTCCAGTGTGGCCAGGCGGACCTTATTACCTGGTTCATGAGAAAGTTGCGTGCTGAAATGCTTTGCACACCTTTAATTATGTTGTGTTAAAATAACCATGATTTAAAAACTACCAGGCCAACTGGCCATAAAATAAAATGATTGGGGTATCAAGTGCTGCCAGGTTCATTCTCACAGTAAAAAAAAACCCTCATATCCCATTGAGAGAAGAGGCAGGATTAGGTCAAATAAAAATGATAATTATTTGTGAAGTGTGTGTTTACTGTGTCACATTTCTAACCTGACTGACAGGCCAGTTCAATGATCCTTATTAATCTCTCCACCAAGAAAAGGTTGTAGTTTTTCTTGCACTAGAAATGAAAATTCAATTATGAATATGTTGATATTGACAGAGAAAAAAACGGGAAAAAAACAACATAAGCATAAGAAACTAAAAGAAAAAATATAATTAACTTTAGTTACATAAAATATATAGTATATAGTGATGCCAAATTGCTGTGTATTTTTTTTCCTACGTTATAGAATACTATAATCATAAATTATTTTCAGACATGCAAAAATAAAATACTTCATAAGCCATATTTTCTAAAAGGGCTAAAAAGCAGAAAATAATGTTTTGGGAAATAATCTGAGAGGTTGGGCATGGGTGAGCCAGGATGTTATCGACAGCCTTTGAACTGTGTGCAAACTAAACGACGCAGGGCGCACTTCAGTACATTTAAGTGTGGACAAGATATGGCCCTATTACAATCAAGATGAGCAATCCACGATGTCTAAGAAGGTAAAGAATAGAAAGACCAGGTATATGAGAAAAACAACCAGACTGGCCCACAATTTTTTTTTACGCAGGCTTCAAGGATAGACGATAGCTTCCAGGCATGCCCATACACATTTCAGACTTGTAAACAAACATTATTTTCTGCTTTCGACATATATTATCCCCGTAGATATGTAAGTGTGCACAATAGCAAGTGCAATAAATAACGGTAGAGTGCAAAAAATTCAATTCCAAGATTTGACCTGAACTGATAGGAAAGCAAGTTGATAAAAATGTTGTAAAAATGTACTTTATTCTACTTATTTAGGATATGTAATAAAGTTTGCATCTCAACGTAGGTTGCTTACGTCAGATCTTTCTGTGGGCATGAGGACACTGTCCAGAAGATTTTGTGATATGCCTGGGAAAATAAAGTGCTCCATTGAACAACACAAAAGGAGATTAGTTATTCGGTTCTTAATTTATAGAAGAAATACGAATACCACTTGCATTGCTCAAACTGGTACAACCATAAATATCTAATGAACTCACCTTCACTTTTGCCCATTGCATACAACAGACAGAGTGCAAACAGAGCAGAATAATCATTCTCACTGCATTCTAAAGCATTGAAGACAGCTTCCAGGTATGGCCTTTAAAACAACAGAACATTGTAAGAAATATTAAAGTTTATCCAAGGATTTTACAGTCAAATTAAATGTGACATATTATTTAAGTTAAGTGAAAGAAGTGAAAAACGACAACAACAAAAAAAAGGAAACAAATAATTAAAACTGATGAAGTTCATAATTATCAGATATTTATAAGTACTTTTGGGTTTTATAGTATATTTTTATTGGGAAGCTTTATTGCGCGGTTTAAATTTGTATCATAATATATTTGTATGTTTTTACTAATTATTGTATAATATAAATTTGTTCTGCGAGAATAGGGGTCACATAAGAAATTTTAATTTTGCTCTTATTGCACACACACTCTCTGACAGTGGTGGAGTATTTCAAATGGTGCAAACAAAAACATCCATTTCATATTTAAAAACCTGTGGTTAAAATTTTCCTTCAGTGGTGTCTCATCAAGACAACTCAATGAGATTTATGCTTATTTAATCAGATTTTAGAATAGTTTTGGAACTTGCTGTTTGGAAATGCAGAAGTAAAATGTGCTTTGGAGATATCAATACTTAAAATATAGTAAAATTACATAATTAGTTAAATGGAATTTTTTCAACTTCTTAAGCTTCAACCAGATTTACATCCATTTGAATCAAAGGATCCATCACTTTATCCATCTTTCTGTAAGTTGGTGTGATCAAAGCAACAAACAAACAAACAAACAAAATACAGAACAAACAAAAAAGGCAAGCCAGCAATAGAAATTTTGATTTTCCATTATCTCTGAAGAAGTAATGAACTCTGTTCTAAAAAAATGTCCAGAGTGTTCCCGATGCCAACTTACACTCAAAAACCTAACCGTCATTTTACAAAAAAAGCACAAAGACTTTTAACAATGAAAACAAATATGTGCAGTCCAATCATTACAAATGTCCATTTGTTTAATATCAATTAAAACATCTTATCTTTGGTTTGGAACCAAAATAAAATTAATAATTTTATATTTTCTCTTCCACAAATCAGAGCCATTCATTAAAACATGTTTTGCTGTAAAATTGCATTCATCCCAATTTCTCACCTGTTTTCCAGAGAAAAACTTGTCTGTAAATTCTCTGATGATGGAGGAGGTCTGGGGGCAGACAATCTTTGGTGGGTTCTACCCATTAATTTTTCCTCATCTGTGGAATTCTGTGTTGGACTGGAAAGCTCTGTGTCACCTGAGCAAACTTCACTGCTTGGACTGAGGGCCCCTTCTGTCAAATTTGTGGAAACATGTTAGCATTAGTTAACTAACAAAGGAGTGGGTTACAGAAACAGGAATGTGGCAACGTGTAAGCATTAGGAAACTATCAAGTGTACGTCTTGTAAAGCTTACTTGGGATATCTTTTTCATAAGCTTTGGGACATAAGATCATTACCCAAATGAAAGGGGAGGACTAACCAGTGGATGGAGAGCTCAAAACCTCAGCTGCTAGGACTGACATAACAGGTTCCTCGGGTTTCGTACCAGGCTTCACAAGTTTAGATGTTTCCTGCTGATGGTCATAGTTACGTTTGGGTCTTGTGTTTTCTAAAGTTTTCTCTAGGGATTCTCGTGGAGGTCTGAATTCTCTGATTCCCTATTAAAAAATAGAATAAAACTACTGAAATTAAAAAGTTCTCTTTGATATTTAATAAATTGTGTGCTTATAAAAAACATAAATCATAGATAATTTTAAATATGACTTTTCTTTTTTACCTTAAAAATGCAGAATTTACAAAAATGTTGCATTTTAAAATTAAAATATTATTGACCTATAAAATCAAAAGTATATTTCATGCCTTGAGAATCTAGGAGCCAATTTTAGTTGTCTTCTGAGTGTGACTGGCAGTTGACAAGTCAGTTCCCTTTCATAATTGACTCACCTACTAACTATAAGATCTGTCTTTAACCGAACATGGGTAATTTGTTGTTTTTTTTTATCGCATGTGTTTGAGCAGATGGTGGCTGTTTCCATACTAATTACTTAATTAAAGTGCTATTTCACTGAAAAGTCACTGGAGAAAAAGGTGAAATATCTACCGTATATCTTATTTTACAGACATTGGAGGGATGGACACTAGAAGTCTCACAACTGACCATTTTTGGAGAATCCCTATGTCCAGGTCCACCAGGATGAGATAGAGCTACATCTCCTTGGAAAATCACTTCTGCTAGCTGCTGCATGAGGGGTCCATAATGAATGATCAGAAACACCTGGGATAATAAAGAATGATTAATTTTGACTATTCAGATAACAGCAGGTTTTCATTTTAAGTCATAAAACATTTGTAGAGCTCATTATTAAAAAAAAGTGAAAAACTGTCAATCGATCAAAGAAAATTTTCTAATAAATTCCAATTTGATGGGCTACTGTTTTTAAAGTTATTAAATAATAATCTAAATATCTAATATATATATCTACGGTTAGTGTGGGAGTTCACCTGTGAGAGTAGAAAGAGAGACACAACACAGCTGACGTGTTTTCTGTCATCCTGTAGAGAGAACAAAAACTATGTCACAAACAAATCATACACAGGTAGTGTGATAATAATCTTATGTACAAAAATTAAAATTAATTTTCATGAAAACAAAAAAATGGCTCTGGGACATGAAGAAGTGCAGCTTACCACCTCTTCGGAGAACTTCTTGCGCTTGGTTAGCGAGTAGACATAGAGCGGCACAAGGAGCCTGTTGAGCAGCTTGTCTGTAAGAACCTCATTGAGGGTATCTATGTCAATCAGGAATATGTCGTTTAGGTAATGAAGGTGGTCCAAGTGTTCAGCCACAAGATCAGCCAGACGGTCTCGACTTCTGTGGCTAAAGAGAGGATAATATTTTAAAGAGTTTAAGGCCCCTAAAAGATGTTCAAAATTACCGGTACCAGTGAAACAAAAAAACATTCCTTTAAAATTTATTGTTTAAGAAACTTTCTTGTCTTAGTGACACAAGTGAAAACCCTAGCGTAAAAGAGTTCTAATGTGGTACAGAATTATATTACAAATGTTCAGTTACTGGACGACATTAGAAAATCTCTGCCCTGATATCTTTTGCAGTGATAATATTCTGAATGATAAAATAATTTTAGTTACTTGATTAAAAAATATTTGAAAAAAGTTGTTGAATTTTTAAATACTTGAGAACACCAAGAAATTGCTCTCATCCAAAGGCCTCCGACTCCCTTACCAATGCAGCCCTTTTTTTTTCATGTATATTTTGACCTGTCATTTCAATACTATTATGAAGTATGCCTAAATGGCTTGCAAATCATGAGAACAATAAAAGGCGAAGTTTTCAGCGACATATCATGGTGAACTTACTCATGATCATGGCGCACACACGTGTCCAGGTCTAAGATGTGATTCCCTATAAACCAGACCAGGTTTGAGAAGTAGGGTGCGGCTGTTCTGTCCCGTATGTAGCTGAGCATGGCTTTATCATCAACTGTGAATTAATTCAATACACTAGATAACACTAGTGGGTAGATATCCAAACAATATTTTTGCAACCAGTTAAAAAAAAATTTAAAAATAAGCAAATAGCTCATTTAACTTGTTAATAATTAAAGGAATTTGAAATTTATCAACTTTAGCCAGGTAAATTAATTGATGCATCCAGCAGTGATGTAAGTTATAGTAGATATATGGAATGGGACTGCGATAAAGCTTTTAAATAAAATAAAAAATACACAAACAAATAGTGCAATGAAAACAATAAATTTGAGCTTTAATTTTTGTGTTAGTTTAAAAATAAAGCTGAAATTTATTGTTTTCATGTGCACAATTTGTTTGTGTATTTTGTATTTTAGGTTATAGTAGGAATGGAATGGTCTGGCCAGGCCTGTTATTATTTTTAATATTTAAGGCAGTATTTTCAGCCAACTGCATGAAACCCAAGGCTAGGCCACTATGATTTATGAATTTTTTTTCAATTAAAAAGGAGACGAAAATCTCATTTTCGATCATTACCTTTGAACACATTGAGGGTGATGGTCCTGACGGCTATCCTCACCATGGATTCGGAATGGTTGAAAAACTTGATGGCCTCGGTGTAAAGAGCAAAGTCATTTGTGTGCTGGAAGAAATATAAAAAATCTTTCACAAAATTATCGCATAGGTGTTTACCTAGTGATATGTTTTTAAGGTGCATTATCTAGGCTGGTAATGATTTGTGGTATAAATTACAATTACTTGGGGTGGTGGGGGCGGGAGGGGGAGTATTTTAGTGGAGTAGTACTAACATCATGCAAAAAAAAGAGGGATCAATGTTCTACTGCATCCAAGTTACATTAACAAAACTATTTATTTTTTTTAATTGGTGTTTTTAATATGCTGTGGTAAGATGTTAAATAGTTAAAAACTGAAGAATGCTGTATATGGCACAATTAGATGTTACAAATGCATGACAAATTTATGCATAAATCACCATAGCAATCTAATGTTTTGTTATCTTAGCAGTTGCATTAATTGTTTGGGTTCAAGCAATTTTTAATTGGAATGAATTGAAATATTAATTAGGCTTCTACCATGTGACAAACATGTGTCCCCACTTGTAGTTATTTTCAACTGTAATGTCTATTTTTTAATCAAATATTATTTATAAAAAAGTCTAGGGTAAGACTGATGGAATAATTCAAAAAAAATAAAAATAATTAACTGACTCAATCTCTTGCAAGATCAACAAGTAAGTAAGTATGAGGTGATCTTTTTTTAACTTTCCCCTTTTCAGAGCTTTAACTTTAAAATAAAATGTATACGCAATGAAAAAATCTTCTTTTTTTTTAAGGCAAATGTCTGTCAAATGGCTTAGAGGCATACGAATTGTTATTTAAAATCAAACACAAACACACACCCTTTAAACCAAACTAAAAAGTATAATGCAAATAAATTCCTTACAGAAATGATATCAGATTTATTTTTCAATGTTGAATTCTGAATAGGAAAATATTAAAACAGAGCAGGTTTCAATGATTTGTCAATAAACATTTTACTATAATGAAATTTTTAAAATCATAATAAACTAAATAAATAAAAATTGCTGGACTGTATCACTGATTTTAAAAAATAACTATATAAATGGCACTAAAAATGATATTTTTCTTCTAACCATCAATGATAAGATTCCCATTAATATTAACATCTCACACCAATTTAGTATGTGGTTTAAAGTAATGAATCAGTTACTTGCTTTATGCTACTATAAAAAGACCCTATAATAACATAAGTTTCAAAAGTAAATAAAGGAGGAGCTGTTCCACAAATGTTTTTGCCATAATTTAATTTTTAACCTGTAAAAGTTATTTCCTTACTGATCAATCTGTTTGATTTTTCTTAAATTATACTCCTTTATTTAAAGTTGACAAACAAGTATTGCTCTCCTTTTCATTTTAATTGAAAATTCAAATTAAATCTATTGAATTGTATATGTTATATATATATATTTTTTTTTCCACAATCACAGAAGATAATGTTTTTTAATGAAAAAAAAATATATATATATTTTTTAAATCAAATTTATATTAGGCCCATTCAAAATTGTTGTTTTAGAACATACACTATAAAAGAACAGCAGCCTAATCTATGATAAATAGCCAGAATGTATTTAACCACAGCCCAAGGCAGCATTTGTCTACAATTAGTCCATTGATTATTTTAGAATTAGGTTGAATTAAATGCAAGTCACTTTAAGAAACTTACTGGAGTGTGTGCAGTCTGAAAAAGCCCATCAACAAAAACAATAACAAAACAATTAATGATTATGCCAAAATTAAATGGCTAGTCTTGTAAGACAAAATAAAAATAGTGAGGGCAAAAACTGAAAATACAAAATGTCTTCAAGGGCTTGACAAAAAAAATATATTAATAATGAAATGTATATCTTTAAATTTACATATCTTTAATTTTTAAAAGCGATTGTAAAAAAAAAGTAATAGCAATTTATATGTCCAACTTTTTCTGCTTGAGTTTTGGTTCAAATTCAACTTTGAGTACGAGCAATGCAACTGTAAATAACAATTTAATTTTAATTTCAGTATTTCTAGCAAGGATTAAGCATATAACTTTTAAATTAACTTGAATAACCAAAAAAGTCTTTTTAAATTATATTTTATATTAAAGGGTTTTATTGAAACAAAATATAAGATATCACTTTGAATGTATATACAAAATTTAGGAAAAAAATATTGAGTTTTATTTAATTTAAATTTTTTTAAATGTGATGCGACATTCAGAGGTAGACTTTCACTGGTGCTTTCTAAATTGACAAATGCTCCAGGCAATAATAATTGATAATTTTAAATGACAGAAAGATTTTCAGTAATCAATAAAAAATCATTTGGATCATCCCTTAGTAGCGGTAAGATCTTATCAATTTAGTATAATAAGTGATTTTGTCAAAATAACATTCCTGTGTTCTGATCATCAGATCTTCTTACCTCATTGTAAAAGAAGTGAATAGTGTGTTTATTCAGCTTAAGAGAAAGTGTTTTCAAGAAAGATATATAGTATGCCATCACCTGGAGAAAAAAAAATCAGGCCATTATTTATTCTTAACGTTTTAAATTTGATGCTTCCAGTATTTTTTAACTGCCTTCATCAAAAAAATTTTTAATGCTTGGATATAAAGCTAAGGCTTTAAGATAATTTAAAATTACTACAAAATATTGAAACACTTCAAATCATACCTCTTCATCAGAAAAGTCAAATTTGTGCACGATAATAGAGTTGATATGATTGTTTGATAATAAATAATCTGTAAAACAATATCACTTAAAAATTAGACAAAATATTACATTACATTAATTTTTTAAAATTATAATTTTTTTATATAAATAAAAAATTGAAGTCAAAGTTTTTTTAATACATTAATACAACGTGAAGCAAATTATTTTAAAATGTAACAGTTATTTTTAAAAATGTATACTACTCTGGAGATATAAAATCTTTCACGTTTATTTATGCTTAAAAAAAATTACCAAAGAAAAAAAATTTATTAGTGATGTATCCCATTAATTCATCAAATTGTAAAAAATAATATTATGTTAAACAACATCAGATTATATATAACTGTTACGGTCAGATGTTGTGGTGTGGGGATGACTACGCATAAATGGGGTTGTGAACACTTGTCCTCGTGGAACGGGGGGGCGGGTGAACTCAAGGTACGTGCAAGTTGTAATGAATTGACAGGACCACGGTCAAAGGGAGACATGGTGATTGACCCAGGGGCCAGTCAAAAACCAGTCGGACAAGACGGGGTATAAAATGGGTCACATTGTGTGTCGCTGTGAGATTTGTTAAGTTGCCAAGTAGCAGCCAGGTGAAAGACGTACGATAGAGTGTGGAGTTTGTGAACGTAGTCCAATCCGGTCAAGCTGGGCCGAGGACTCTGGATGGTATGACCATCAACTGTAAACGGCCAATTGTACTGTACCATAAATATGTTCAAAGCTTCTGGATGTCATTAAACTTATGTTGAAAGAAAACAACCCAGCGTTGCTAAGTCTTTTACCCGTCTACGTGGTAAATATCTGTGGCTAAGGGGGGACCTCAACCCCTAGACAACGACTCCGCCACAGTGGGGGCCCCGTCGAAAAACCGAGCCAAGACGCTGTGCATCAAGACACGTCACTAAAGGAGAAACGACGAAAAACACATCAACGAACTGGCCGTACTAGCCATCCCGATAGCAAGATCATCACGAGAGCGTAGGGCTTACACCTCGTAACGACGAGACCAGGGGTGTTGAAGACAGCCGTAGCAGTGATGTTACAAACAGCCGTTGCAGTGATGTTACAGACAGCCGTTGCAGTGATGTTACAGACAGCCGTAGCAGTGATGTTACAGACAGCCGTAGCAGTGGTGTTACAGACAGCCGTTGCAGTGGTGTTGTAGACAGCCGTAGCAGTGGAATTGCAGACAGACGCAGAAAGGGAGGCCATACAGACTACACCCGGAAGAGCATCGGAGGAATAACGAACACTAACTTAGACAGTAACACAGAAGCTGACTACAGCCTGGACAACTTCGAGGTTACAACCTCAGTAATACGTGACAGTGAAGTCAGTGACTTTGTGATTTTCTTACCTATGGATATTGATACTGCCCTGGTGTAATGCGTTTTCTTATGTATGGTTATTATGTGAGTGTGGATTTCCCATGATAGTAAGTACTTTTTGATGAAATTTTGAATTGTAAAATATTGTAAAAAAAATATTAGATAGTTAGAACATTTTGAGTTTAAAGGTGAGAGTCAAAAGACGGTGGACGAATTTTATATTGGGACCGTAGAGTGACTATTAATATAGAAATATTAAAATGTGGTTGCCTAATGTAGAAAAACTGAAACAAAGTGCCCGGGAGCTGGGATTTGAAGGGGAGGAGGCAAAGAGATGGGTTATAGAGGCGTACAAGAGGGAGGAAGATGAGGAAAGAGATAGAAAGAAGAGGGAGGAAGATGAGGAAAGAGATAGAAAGAAGAGGGAGGAAGATGAGGAAAGAGATAGAAAGAAGAGGGAGGAAGATGAGGAAAGAGAAGAAAGGGCTAGAAGGAGGATGGAGGAGTCAAGAAGGTTAGAAATGGAGAGACAAAGAGAACTAGAAATGGCCGACAAAATGTATAGAGGAGTTAAAGAGGCAGACAAGATAGGTACAAATAATAACGTTCTAACTACTCAAACCACTTCGGGATCAAAGAAAAGATATAAATCGAGAACCAAACACGTGACTGAGAAACCGGAGTTGAAATGTCAAAAAGGGGTAGCCGAAATTGAGAATAAAAAGTTTTCCAAAAGCGATTTGAATTCCACTACTAGGAAAATTTCGGTAGACACTGCTGCCGCTAGCAAAAAGAAAGGAAGAAAAGTCAGGAAAGAATTAGCAAGGGGGAAAACGATTACGCAGTCGGACAAGAAAGTTGTTGAAAATGTCAACAATGGTAAAGAAACGGACAAGAACCCTGTAAAACCTGAAAATAATGTTAAAGAAACAGACAATAAAGTGGTAGAACCTGAAAAGAATTATGCCGAACAAGTCAGAGATGAAATTAGGATGGGGGCGGTAGGAAAAGAGACCAAGGAAAACACTCCTGAGCCAGAGAAGAGAGATGATCATTCAGTTATAAACGCCTTAATAGCTGGGACAAAGGGTGAAATTAAATCGGAAGTTCAGAATGACTGTGATGAGAAGACTGAAGGAATCGGAGATGTAGAGAAAGTCACACGAGTGGAATATGAGGAAGCAAATGATACAATAAATTATTATGCTAGTGATACTTTAGAAAGGAGCACACATAAGAACGAAAAGAAGATAAAGCAGGGTCAATTAACTAATGTAGTGACTGCTAATAAAGGGAAGGAAAAGGGTGAAAGGGAAGATAGCTGGTGGTTAAAAAAAATTGAAGAGGTACGGTTAAAGTGGGAGCAAGAAGATAAAGAATCATTGAGACAAAACGAAGAAAGACAGAGACTGCGACAGAAAAAAGATGAAAAGAAGCAGCGACAATACGAAAGGAGACAGGAGAAAATGTTAGAAAATGATGAAGAGAAAAGAAGAAAACGTAGAATTAAACAGGGAGCTTTAAAAAGTAACGAGAGTAACTGTCAGGAAGAATTATATGGAATAGCCAGCTTATTTTGGGAAGAGCCGTATGTAACGAAAGAAGTTAAGGTGGCAGAACCGGCAGCTGGCGAGATAGCCAGGGAAGAAAGTAATAAACTCATTAGTGAATTGAGAAATAATCTGACCCTTAGAGAGAATGAATTAAAGGAACACAAAGAGACAGTAAGTAAACTAGAGTCAACATTGAACAAGGTTGAAACTAGTCTAACGGATCTCGAAAAAGTTGACATCAAACACAGATTAAAAATAGAGGAAACTGAAGTTGAATCAATGAACTTAAGAATGAGAATTGCCGAAATGTACAAACTACTGGCTCAAAATGATGAAGAAAAATCCAGCTGGCTTAAAATAACTAAGGACAAAGATAGAAAGGTAACAGAGCTGAAGAAGGCTGAAGCTGAAAAAGGTGAATTATTAGCAAAATTACAGAGGGAACTAAAAGGAAAAGAGATAGAAAACACAGAAATGAATAGAAACCTAATCAGTACACAAAACAACGTAGCAGATCTGAGTAAGGCCTTAACCGAAATGGAAAAATCATTAGAAGAATGGAAGAGAGAGAACATAATAAAACTGAATGAAGCTGAAGTTGAGTCCATGACCTGGAAAATGAAAAGTATCGAGATGGACAACGTATACGCTAGCCTAATAAAAATAGTCAGGGGTAAAGATGAAAAACTAGCAGAGATGAAATTAAACTTAATCATTGCAAAACAAAATATATCAGGGCTGAATAAGACGGTGACTGAGAAAGATGAATGTTTGCAAAACTTACAGTGGAAGCTAAAGGAAATTAAAGACACACTAACTCGAGAAGAAGAGGAGAATAATGAGTTAACACTGACTATAGCACATAACAAAGAAGACATAAATGACTTATGGCGAATCATTGTTGAAAAGGAAGAGAAAAGGACTGAATTAACGCAAAGATTAACTGGTAATGATACAGACATGACAGTGATTGTGCATAGAGCGTCCAAGATGCTTGGGACAATAGTTGAAAAACCTCACGAAAAGTGGACCAAAGAAGTACAATTTCGAAAGAGGGAAATTCTACTTAATATGAATAAGAAAAAAAGTAGTGACCTAGATATGCAAGATGGGGCGAAGGTCACTGAACACACCGTTGTCACAGTAGTAACATTAACCTCGGAGGCAAAATGTTTTGAATGTAAGGGAAATAAGGAAGATAATGATAAAAAAATTGATTGTGCTACTGAATTCCTAGAAGATAACAAACCTATTGAGGGAAATAAGGGAAATAGTGAAAACAAGTTCGGAAACATTGAGTGTACTACTGAGTTTCTAGAGGATAGAAAACGTAGTGCGGGAATTAATGAAAAGAATGAAGATAATGATGGAAACATTGAGTGTACTACTGAGTTTCTAGAGTATAGCAAACTTTTTGATGGAGATCAGGAGGATATTGAAGCTACTGAGCTAAGAGCAGATAGCCCACTTAGGGATAAAAACAAGCAACTTAAAAAGAAACCCTACAGTGGAGCCATACAACAATATGACGGGGGCTCAGCTAGACACTGGTGTGAGTTGCTGAACAAAGGTGACGCGTATAACCTCCAAGGACACAACAGGGCAAACAAAGAGCTACACAGAAACAATAACAATGACACAGTGCGACCTAGACTGGCCAGAATGCATAAAACCATGACGGACAAATACTCACTGGACAGGCTTACGGCCGGTTTGTTGAGAATATTGGTTTTGTTAATAATTGGGGTCCGGTTGAACACACTTAATTGGGTGGTTAGCTCGTGCGTTGGTACAATTTTGGACGCAATGGTCAGCCCTTCGGGGTCAAAGAGTACAATTCAAAAGAGGTCAGGGAGGAAAATTCAAATGTAGTGACCGAAGTTATTGGCGAGATTTCAAGGGCGGAGGTAAAGCTAACATGATAAGTCGTGGAGGTGGTGACAGGAGTGATCGGGGAAATTTCAGAGGCGGAGGTATACTTAACCGAAAAAGTCATAGAGGTAGCGACAGGGAGGATCGCAGAGGATAGAGGTGGCAATGGGAGTGGGACAGACAAAGACTGATTATTTAGTCCCACTAAGACTACCAGTATACTGACAGATTTTGTAGGGGTGAGTACAAGAATGATCAAAATAGCTAATAATTAAGCCTGGGACAATGACAAATGATAGTAGTTACCAAATTTTAGGGTACGCTCTTGGTAATGCTAATAAGGGTCGTTTCTTGTTTAGAATGGGAAAGATACGAAATGTTCCAACATCAAAAACAATGACTGTTATTTTTGATGCATACATTGAATTTGTCTGAGCATTACGGTATAGGAGGGCGCCGTAAATAACACGGAATTGGTGTTGTATCTTCTATGATGATGTGATGATGATAATTTGTTGAAAATTATGAAGAATAATGATAATATTTTTGGGATTGAAGTTGGGGTCTGCGTGACCTTGTACCAGTATCAGTATGAAATGAAATAAAGTGGTTCGTATGTTCATGACAAATGTGTTGATCATATAAGAAATTTTGTGCACTGGAGACCTCAGTCCAAATTTTTATGATAAGAGATGTTGTTATGATGATAATGTTTTGATTAGGATGATGATGTGCTATTTGTTGATAACTATGAGGAGTTATGATAATGTATTTTTGTATTTACTTGGGGGGTCTGAGCGACCAATTCCCAGTATTACTATTATATGAATTGATAAGACAATTCTTATGTGCACGACACATTTTGATTATGTAAGCACAACATGTTTGGAGCCCTCAGGCATTTGGTATAACATTGATAATAGGTATTTATTATATGTTATGATGATGAAATTTTTTGATTCATGAAAATTTTGCCGATGACTATGTTATGATTATGAATATAATAATTTGTAACCCATTAACTGGGGATAACTGGTATGGGGATTAAATAACTAATGGGTCCCAGTAGGGGACATAAATGGGTAGGGGGGGACGATAAATATACATACGAGATCCCGCTATGGGGACAGAAAACATACATAACATGTCCCATAAAGATACAGAAAGTATTAATGAAAAGGGACAGAAAATTGGGTGGATAGTGATTGTCGTGACACATGATTAGCAATTAAACCATTGAAGCATGCCATTCATTGTTTGTGAGACATGTTGAGCAATTAAGTCACTGAACCATGACTTTCTTCGCTTGTAAAAACATGGGGATCATCTAAATCATTGAACCATGAGATTCTTTGCTTGTGAAACATGGGTGTCATTTAAGTCATTTAACCATACCAAGATTTTTTTTTGTATGTGAAGAATATTAATACTTCAAATGTGACAAAAATTTTTTTTAGTATATTGATGTATATATATCGTTATCATTTTGAGTAATAATAACCTTTGCTACCCTCGAAAGCGAGGTAGTATAGGACTAGACTCGTACGCAGGTACGAAAACCGGGTAGTTCCACAATGTAAATAAAACGATTCCTTATTATGTATTTGGGAATATACACCAGCTATTGTGAACTAATATTTTTTTGGAAGCTAGCATATTACTGGTGAAAATTCTGTATATAGTGCACATTGCAATTGTTGAATATTGTTAAAATAACTATATATTAATGAAATACCTGTGTGTGTAAGAATGGGATATATTATTAGTAGATCATGACACACCAAAACCTCAAGACCTTATGTTTATAAACTCGCGACATTCTTGCTAAGGTCGCTCGTGAGGAGGGGGGTGTTACGGTCAGATGTTGTGGTGTGGGGATGACTACGCATAAATGGGGTTGTGAACACTTGTCCTCGTGGAACGGGGGGGCGGGTGAACTCAAGGTACGTGCAAGTTGTAATGAATTGACAGGACCACGGTCAAAGGGAGACATGGTGATTGACCCAGGGGCCAGTCAAAAACCAGTCGGACAAGACGGGGTATAAAATGGGTCACATTGTGTGTCGCTGTGAGATTTGTTAAGTTGCCAAGTAGCAGACAGGTGAAAGACGTACGATAGAGTGTGGAGTTTGTGAACGTAGTCCAATCCGGTCAAGCTGGGCCGAGGACTCTGGATGGTATGACCATCAACTGTAAACGGCCAATTGTACTGTACCATAAATATGTTCAAAGCTTCTGGATGTCATTAAACTTATGTTGAAAGAAAACAACCCAGCGTTGCTAAGTCTTTTACCCGTCTACGTGGTAAATATCTGTGGCTAAGGGGGGACCTCAAC
>CALYLW010001223.1:134130-229692 GCA_944989445.1 Ampullaceana balthica | reverse complement strand
TATAATTGTCTGAAAAATTATAAATATATATATATATATATATATATATATATATATATATATATATATCTTCTCTCTATATATAAGACGCATTTGTTGTCTGGTTGTCTGTCTGTTCCCTAATAACTCAAGATCCAGACAACCAAATAACGTGAAATTTGGTACACGTACACAAAATTATACCGGAAAGGTTATTAAACAGGTTTCGTTCCATATATATAAGATACTGGGGGCTGGGGGCCCAAAATGTAGTTTTTCCCTATATGAGCTATATAAAATAAAAATTATTGAAAATTAAGACTTAAAATAATGACGCAAAATAATAAACATTTTGGTGTCGAGATTAACAAGAAGGCGACTATCGACATAAAATAATGTTTTGTTGTTGCTTTGTTGTTGTTGCTTTGTTTTTGTTTCTTTTGTTGTTGTAGTTGTTGTTTTGTTGTTGTTGCTTTGTTGTTGTTGCTGTTGTTGTTGTAGTTGTTTTGTTGTTTTTTGTTGTTGTTTTTGTTGTTTTGTTTTTGTTGTTGTTTTTGTTGCTGCTTTTGTGTTGTTTTTGCTGTTGTTGTTGTTGTCCACATCCCTTGCCCTGCGACGACAATGTCCTTCATGTTGTTGTTGCTTTGTTGTTGTTGCTTTGTTGTTGTTGTTGTTGTAGTTGTTGTTTTGTTGTTGTTGTTTTTGTTGTTGTTTTGGTTTTTTTGTTTTGTTGTTATTTTTCTTGTTTTTGTTGTTGTTTTTGTTGCTGTTGTTGTTAAACCCGGGAAAAGCCGGGTGCTTTCCCCTAGTATATATATATATATATATATATATATATATATATATATATATATATATATATTTTAGGCCTATGGAAATTAACGATTAATTTCTCGATTAATCGTTAAAAAAATTTAAACGATATTCGACCCACCATTTATAAATGTACTTGAAGTCAAAAAGTAAAATACTTCGGCCGATAAATATAAACTAATTTCCGGACGATTTCACAAACATTATGGTTTTAAACTATTGACTGACGTGAATGTTCAAAATGTTGATAAAGGTTATTGTGTCCATTGAGAGAAATCGTTTGCCTACCATGCAATATTCCCTCTAAGTCTAAGCTTTATTTTTCCGTGTGGAGAGTTTTAAAAAAAAACAACTCGTGTGCAAACTTTCACAATGTCCATTTTTCTTCCATATTTTACAAAATTTGCTGCGCGGTGATTCTAAACACCTGAATGGCGACGGCCAAGTATCTGCGCAGCCACGCTGCTTAAAGGGAACATTGCTACCATGCTTCTAGCAGTTCGCGTACGCATCAACTGCAAACAAAATTTCTACTACTGTATCAGAAACTTGAGCTGACACCATCTAAAGCTATGTGACCGATGGTTCTACTCGGCTGGTTATATTTTCAATAATACCTGCTCATCACTTGAACCAAATAATGTCAATACACTTGTCTGTTTGCATTATGGGTTAAAAGATGTCATATAATGAAGATATTCCAGTATTATTACGATTTTCGACAAGTACCTTTAATAAATGTTGGTTATCACACCATAACTTTAAAATTTTGGTTTTAATCGAAAGTACGATTAATTAATCTTTAATTTTTTTAAAGTTAACGATTAATTTTAAATTAATCATTAACAGCACTAATGTATATATATATATAAATATATATTTCTATATCTATATATATATATATATATATATATATATATGTTACAGGCAAAGTGTGAAATCAGGCATTCTATAGAATGCCTAGGCAATGTATAGAATGCCTGATGGTTTCAGGCAAAGTATGTAATGTGTAAAACTTTTGCAAACTTTGCCAAGCAAATAACACTCACAGACTTCGATCGCCATCATCAAACAACGAACAAAGCGCCACCGCCAACATCAGTGGCTGGAAAAATGTCGGGTTAGGCCAATTACATAATTTGCCTTACGACAACTCGGCATTCTATAGAATGCCTAGAAAATGTATGAAATAGCCATCATTTCATATTTTTAATATATAATATTCGTTTTTCGGTTTATGAAATTTACAATTGGTTGTCGTTTGGTTGTCAAGTTTCGATGCGTTTTGAACTACAAAGCCATTAATTATTACTGCAAATGAAATTTGCCAACTTATGTTTCAGTTTAGCGTTTGTTTTTCTTTTATACACTTTGGGATTGCATATTTGTATGTTTAAAAAAATAACATATTTAAAAATCGGACCCCTCCCCACAATAGTTTTTTTTTAAATTTTTATTTACATGTAATATTTTAATGTGTCTTAGACTAATTTCGAATAAAAAAATCTTTGCTTTTAATATAGAACTGGAAGGGTTGCTGACTTGACAATAATGAAATCGTTTAAAAGAATTCCCAAAACGTGTATATTAAGTTTTGTATACGATTACCTGTTGATACTTTAATAAATATGTTCTTTTATCCAGTGATTAACTTTACTTCAAAGGCTTCATACAAAATGAATAGTTCGTTGTTATTCATATTTGTAAATAATTACATTTTTTTAACATGTTTTCGATAATGTAAAGGTAATAATGTATGGACCAATGGGCGCATAAACTGACAAGTCATAATACGTCTTGAAAAGGCGCTGACTTGACAATAATAAAAACGTTTATGTGAATTAGTAAGACGTTTATATTAAATTGTAAATATGATTAACATTTCATAATTTAATCTTTTCTGTTAACCTGTGACAAACTTTGCTTACTACGTTTCATGCAAAATGAATAGTTCTTTGTTATTAACATGTGTAAAATTACATTTTATTTTTTAAAGGTTTTGGTAATGGTGTGTTAATAATGTATGGACAAATCTTATCCTATCTTATCTTATCTGTTTCAGACGCTCCTTCTATACAGAAAATTATTGCGTCCTACGCTTATCTATGGTTTGTGTTTAGTCCTGCATTCTTATTAGAGTTTTAAATGTTGATAAAGTGTTAGCTTTCCTGGTTTCTTCAGGCAACCCATTCCACGCCCGAATTCCGGACGAGAATAACGAAAATTTGTTTGAGTTTGTTTTTGCTTGCGGAATAAGAAAGGTGTTTTTATCCTTATGTCTATCTGAGGGTTGTATTAAGTTATCTTTGTGTTGTATTTATAAATTAGAGTTAATTACTTTATGTATGATTTCTACTTTACTCTTGGTTCTTCTATCCTCTAGTGTTTCAAGGTTTAATGATTTAACTAATGGTGTTATTCTAGTCAGTTTTGAATATTCTCCAGTAAGGAATCTGGCAGCTCTTTATTGGATTTGTTCTAGTTTATCAATATTTTCTTTGGTGGATGGGTCCCATACAGAAGATGCATATTCTAGTACAGGTCTCACCAAAGTGAGATATAATTTTAGTTGTATATCTTTATTAAATTTGTAAAGGTTTCAATTTATAAAGCATAAGGTTTTGTTTGATTTTTAATAACTTCATTGACATGAGGATTCAATCATAATTTCTCATTTATTATGACTCCTAAGTATTTTTTATCTTTAGTTTGGGTTAGTTCTTTTCCATGAATGAAATATTTTGAATTTAATTGTTTCTTTTTCTTTTTTACTCTTAACAGTTGACACTTTTCTGGGTGGAAACTCATACTCCGCTTAGTTTCCCATTTTATAAATTCATCTAGGTCTTTTTGTAAATTTTTTCTATCTTATTATGATTTAATTGTTCTATAGATTATACAATCATCAGCAAATAACCTAACTTTTGTTTCTGTTGAGATGTTGTTGGGTAAATCATTCATATATATTAAAAGAGTAAGGGACCTAGCACATTTCCTTGTGGAACTCCTGAATTGACCTTTATTGGTGCAGATTTAGATCCATTAATTATTACAGTTTGCTTCCTGCCCAAAAGGAAGTCTTGGATCCAGTGATGTAAGGAACCTGAGATTCCAAACTAGTTAAGTTTTTTAAGTAAACTAAGGTGGTGAACTTTGTCACATGCTTTTGAGAAGTCTAGTAATACTGTATCTATTTGATCATTTTTGTCTAAACCTTTAGATAATTCATCTATTAAAACTATTAATTGTGTTTTTCATGATCTGTTTTTTTCTAAAGCAGTGTTGATGTCGGCATAGGGCATTATATTTCTCAAGGTGGTTAACTATTCTACTATATATTATGTGTTCTAGTAATTTACAGGTGATACTAGTAAGTGATACAGGCCTTTAATTTCCAGGTTCTGATTTATCCCCTTTCTTAAAGAGTGGAGTTACGTTAGCTAATTTCCAATCCTGGGGCACTTTACCCTGGTTTAGAGAGACTTGAAAGAGAACTACAAGGATTGGGGACAGTTCATTGCTTAGTTCTTTTAATAACCCTGCAGGCAAGTCATCTGGGCCAGTAGCTTTGTTTAATTTTTAAGTTTTTTAGGAGTTAATGTATACCTATCTCATCTACAGTTATGTTACCTATTTCCTCCATTTTATTTACATTTATTGAAAGTTCCTTGTAACCTGAGGCAGAAAAAAATGATGCAAAATATGTGTTAAGGATATTAGCATTAGTCTCATTATCATTATAGGTTTTATTATTTGAACCTTTTAGTGTGGCTATTCCTGAAGGTTCCTGTTTTTTGGGGTTGAATAAAATCACAAGTCATAATCATCAATGAAGATTAAACTGCTTCAAATCACAGATGTGCTTGATGTGGATCACATTGCAGTCACATAATTT
The DNA here is from genome assembly GCA_944989445.1 of Ampullaceana balthica. Classification (NCBI taxonomy): domain Eukaryota; kingdom Metazoa; phylum Mollusca; class Gastropoda; family Lymnaeidae; genus Ampullaceana; species Ampullaceana balthica. The sequence goes on along the minus strand of CALYLW010001223.1, from coordinate 225,005 downwards.
ATTTTTAACGCACTGTGCTGTATTATTGGTGCGCTCATGATTGGTGCGCAGTATTCAATGCCGTAAGTTAACGTCCCGCTGACTCCTCAGCAATATTTGTTAATACGTCGAACTTCAAACTTCCTTGCTGTAGTATCACCTTATGCTGTGTGTAATTCACTATGCATTTACTATCATCCTGATTATATCATTATTATTCATGCAAAATTAAATAGCGCGAAGCCTAAGCTTGGAGGTTATCTCATAACACATATATTCGTATATATAATCAAACTATATACTCTGCTATGTCTGTTCCTAACGCTAGATTTTAGAAAGCGCACCGCTAAAAAAAATAGCCATGAAAAAAATACTGCCACAGAAAAAAACGCTATTATTAAATGTCCACATAAAAGTGTTCAATATGGAAAGGAGATTTAATTTTTCTCTCTTTGTCACTACATTTTGTGATTATTTACTATGCGACTTTCAGGCAAAAGGGACACATACAAAAACTGAAATATATCCCTTTTGAAAACTTCCGTCATTTTTTAGGGTAATACACTAGTATATATATATATATATACATAACTCTACAATTTTGTATAGCAATTCAAAATTTGTGTAATAGGTAGTTCAGATAATTTTGGTGGTATATTACTAGCAATGAAATCTACCATTATAGCGGATAAAATCACAACACAATCTAATCGTATTACATAGTCGTTTCTATTTAAATTACACATAATTCACCATCAATTATTGTTGGCACCATGTAGAGTCAACTCAATACCAACCAAGTATGTATGAACGATCTATTTGTGCATAATTGGTATAAAATTTTAAGTTGAAATCAACTATTGATTTTAAAAGATTTTGTGCAGCTGTTTCGAAAAGAATGAAAATTAGGGGTTTATTGCCAAATAGTTTTTTAATGTTGGTCATCAAGTTTTATATACTAGGATTTGTAAATATACATCTAATTAAACAGAAGCCAAGTTTAAACGATTTTTAATAAATTTAATGCAAGGAGGAAGAAAAACAACAACAAAAAAACAATTACATTTATCGTGGACTCCCGACCCGGTAATGAATGTCTACTGACTTTTGTTCGCCAATTATGATGAGAGTGTTCTCAACAACTTCCGAAAAGTTCATGCTTCTTCATACACGTATAATTTGGGGATTAGTGTTGAGTTTGTGAGTAAAGGCTTTGCCTTTTATTAGTAGCGATGCAAATAAACATTTTTTTTTAAACTGACACTAACGGACAATCAACATGAGAATCCATTTTGAAGATATACCGGTACCTTATATTCAACAAAAAAGCAATATTAATGACTTTAATACACCTCAAGATAAAGATATAATTTCCAAATTTACTTTCATATAAAACTTTTAAGCAAACTAACTATGTTATAAACCCAATTTTATATGAAAAAAAGGTATTTGCACCTCTCCACATTAGCGGATGAAATATGTGTTCTTTACAATATTTAAAAACGTATTTGCTTATGATAAGTACTACTCATTTAAAGAAAAAATAAATAAATTTAATATTTGTCACACTTAATATCACTAGCAATATACAATATTTTTTATAAAGTCGAAAAGTGAACCCAAACTGCCTTTGTCTTTAACAACGAGATAAGCTTACAACACAACGAGCACATAACAATTGTCAAATACTAGCAAGAAAACCGGAATTAGATCTTCATCGTTTACATTTCCTTAATGAAGTGTTTGTTTTTAAACTTTATTTACCAAACTTATTTTTTTAAAATCGGTACAGTAAACTTATAACAAAAACAAATAAATTTGAGTGTCTCTTATTGTGTAGGAAATTTTCAGTACTTAGATGACGAAACGGTAATCTAGCACGAGTAGGGCTAATTAAAAAAAAATTAATAAAGAAATCCCCAGCAGTACCTTCAAAGTCAGGGATCAAACTTAGATATATATATATATATATATATATATATATATATATATATATATATATATATATATACATATAGTAGAGCCTTTTCATCTACCTCGATATTTACATAAATGCAAACATAAATTTTATTTTAAAAAATGAAGAAGGACATGTTGAAAAAAAAGGTGGGGCGGGCGCTTATGAGGTTTAATATATGCAGCTCACTCATACTCTCACTTATAGATCTCTCTTTTGCCTTCTAAATTAGAAATTTTTAATTTTTATACCAAAAACCCGCCCCACGTTTTTAGTCATATTAAAACAAAGTACTTGAACTTACAAGTTTTAAATTATTTTCTTCTTTTTAGTCCGCTTGTAAAAACGTGGTTTTTAAAAATCATTTTTTTACCTTTATTTATTTTATTCTTTTTGTCCACTAATAAAAACTTGGTTTTTAACAATATTTTTTTACCTCTATTTATTTTACCAAACACCTCACAAGCGCCCGCCCAACGTTTTAAAAACATTGTGATGTGGGCACGGGGGGAACTCACGGATGTCAACAAAAGCCGACGGTACAGATGCTTATATATAGACTATAGATAAAATAAAAAGTTCAATAGTTTAATAAGGGTACATTCGATCGATCTGAAATTTTAATACAATGCATTGTCATTTAAGATCTATCTGTGGTAAAATTTTTAGATCTCTAGAACCATCAGAAGTGGTTCAATTTTACGTTGGCAGATTTGAAAAAATCTTGGACAAACTAACAAACAATGCCACACCAACGAAAGCGAGTTAATTAAAACGTGGTAATAATTAAATGTTTAAAACATCGTTTTTTAAAAAGGACACGCTTTTAACTTAATCACTAGTTTTAGCTATGTCTCATATATAAGGGATTTATAGTCAAAAACTTTGTTTTTGCAGCTATTTTTTTTAAATTTATAATAAAAACTCTTTACAATTCACGTCTGACGACCACACATCTTTTTTTACCACTATTTTTTTTTATACCAAACCCTTCATAAGCGCCCGCCCAACGTTTTATACCACATTGATGTGTTCACGTGGTGAACTCATGGATGTCAACAAAGCAGACGGGTACCGAAGCTTATATAAAGATAAACTAAAAATGCAATAATTTCAATATGGTACATTCGATCGATCTGAAATTTTGATACAATTCTTTGTCATCCAAGATCTATCTGTGGTAAAATTTTGAGATCTCTAGGACTATCAGAATTGGTTTAATTTTACGTTTCAAGATTTGAAGGAAGGATGGATGGATACAACATACAAACAGTGTGACTTAGATAAAAGCGTGTAATAAAAAAAACCCCGTAAAACAAAGTTTTTGACTATAAATCCCTTATATGTGAGACAGAACTTAAAGTATTTACAAAGATATACAGACTGAATCTGTCTTTACTCCCCTTTGCTTTTAACCAAAAAAAGGGGGTGGGTGGGGGTGGGAGAGGGGAAAAGTCTTGTCACCGATCCCTGGGACGAGCTCACCGTGACACGCCAAATGTAAACAAAAGCACGCCGGTTTACTTGGTTTAAGCACGAGATGTCTTCAGCGGTGGCTGACCTGAAGGAATGTGACCCGTAAAATGTAAACGATAGCTACTTCTACACATAGTTTATATAGATAAACTAAAAATTCATAAATTTAATTACGGTACGATCGATCGATCTGAAATTTTGATACGATGCATTGTTAGGTCAGACGGGCCCGTGTGCCAAATTTCAGTTCGATCAGATAACGGGAAGTGGGTCATTTTTTACTTTTGTTTTTCCGCCCGCCCAAGACAGACAGAGAGGGAGACTGAGAGACAGAGAAACAGAGACGACGGGGAAGTTAATAAAAGGGATTTAATAAAACAAACCAGTAAAAACAAAGTTTTTGACTATAAATCCCTTATATATGAGACATAACTAACAGTATTGATTATTTTCAAACACGACAAACATACAGACTGAATCTGTCTTAACTCAACTTTGCTTCATTACCCTGGGGGAGGGGGGGAGAGGGGAAAGTCTGGTCACCGATTTGCTTGACCGAGCTCAGCGTGACACGTAAAATGTAAACAAAAGCGCCCCGTCGCTTCGATGGGCCGCCTCATTGCGTCTACTCAAACTTCACGTGGAATAAAAACAATAACAAACAGTGAATTTGAATTACATACCTCATATAAGGATAAACTAAAAATGCATTAATTTAATTACGATACGATCGATCGATCTGAAATTTTGATACGATGCATTGTTAGGTGAGTCGGGTTTGTGTGCCAAATTTCAGCTCGATCGGATTGGAAGTGGGTCATTTTGGACTTTTCTTTTTCCGCCCGCCCGCCCAAGACAGAGATGATGAGATGACCGGCCGCGAAGTTAATATAAGGGATTTAAAAATGAGTCGGCATCAGAAATTATTGTTGCCGTAATATCACAAACCGGAGGAGTGGGTAGATTGGAATACACAAATGAATCACAGCTCCTACAAGTGAGACAACAAATTAAAATAACGTAGTATAATATTATTATAATTGGAACACGTGTTTTTCAAATAAAACTTGTTGCCGCATCACGCACACATTTTTAAAATATATTTTTATGGGGAAATTCCAAATGGTAAATACATTTAATAATAAAAAATAATAATATTTTACACAAGAACGACCCGCGGCGTAGCATACGCCGCAGACTTGCTCATCATAGACTGCAGAGAACGTTGTGTTGAGAGGACACAAACAGTAGCACCAAGTAATGAAAAAATAACTAGTAAACGTGGGGACATGCACACTGAGGTTATTGTTACCCGCCCCCCCCCCATTTATTACTACCATCCTTTAAACAAAACTGTCATTGGCCGACCCTAGCGAGGCTTAGTCAAGTTTAGGATTGTTATTTGAGTGTTGTTGTTTTTCTTATTGGGAAAACCGATTGTCGATTATGTAACTCCGATTTTAAGCCGATTATCACTTTATAGCTGACTTCATAGAAATTAAGGTATACCGGATTTCGCCTGTGGCTCCGGCAAATCCGATTCCGGCCATATTTACAAATCCGGCTACGGCAGAAATTTGCTTCATAAATCCCACTTGCCGGGTTTTCGATAAAATATATATTAATTATAGCTCCGGATCCGGCAAATCTGGAATCCAGCAATTTTTACAAATCCGACTTCGGCTCAGGCAAGATTTCACTTCATAAATCCGACCGAATCAAATTCGGTTAACGGTTTCGAAAATTTACAACTGATTGTCGCTTTAAAATCCGATTATCGTTGAACAGCCTTAGTCGTGTTGGAAAATGGGGGAAAAGAACTGGCAGAAACAAACATGTTTACATTTTATATATATTTACCCCCGGCGTTTGATCCCAGGACTTTCCGTTCTCCACCTCCCCCCCCTCTTTGTTTTTGCACAATAATGAGCAAGTATGCGGCGTATGCTGCACCGCGGGTCGTATCTAGCACTGATTATTTAATGAACTCTATTTGCACGTTGTGCAATGAATACCGCTGTTTTATGTTTTGCTTTGTTTTTTTTAATGTATTTAACATTTATGTTTTTAATTATTTCTTTTTAGTTAAAAAAAATAGAAAAAAAAATAAATAAAGAAATCTTTTTTTCTTTTTTTATTTTCTTCCCTTTTTTTTAATTACAGGGAAGGAAGTAAAAGGCTGTGCTCAACTTGAAACACTTTTAACATTAACAATACAAATAATTTCTGTGTGTCTTATCGCCTTTGCATGTTTTGGTTTTTGATGCTATAGAAGATTAAAAGTTAGTATACAATTCATATAAGATAGTTTTCTAAACAAATACATATTTATGCTAATAGGTAAAAGGTAATATACGATAAAAATAAGATATTTTAAATTGCATATTTATAATAATAAATAGATGAGGATATTTAGGGGTGTAGCTGTGGTTTTTATTTTCTTCAAATTTTGTCATTGATTGTGTTTTGCTTGTTTCATAAAAAAAAACAATTTTCTTTCAACTTAAAGCTCGTAGAATAAGGGACTCTTTTGAAAAGAAATATGTTTAATTTGTTAACGAAGGCCATCATGAGAATAATGCAAACAATGATAAAATAAGACAAGCACATAATGATTCAAACGTGGATCTGAACGATTGTAATGAAGATAGAGAAGCTAGTCATGAAAAACCTTCACTTCAAACATTGCTTAACAATCAGCCAGACTCAATTTACGAACATGTTTTGTGAACTGTTTACATGACTTTGGACTTTCGAAAGAAATTGTTTTTTATATAAATATATAAAGAACCTTTATTTAACCTTTATAACATTTTAAACGTATTCTCTAACTTAGTTGAGAACAGTGATAAATATTTTCCAATGCATACATCTTATATTTTTATGTCCCAATTATGATTAAAAATAAAAAAAAAGCATCTGAAAATGTGTACCGTGTAGCACAGGAGTGGATTAACTTTTTTGGGGTCTAGGGATAGGCCCAAGCCTAAAACGCATCTGTTGAGTTTTAGAAGCTTGACAAATGTCTAAATATGAACCGAAAATGAATTTTCGTATGATGCAATTATAAAAGTTAGTAATCAAATATATATTATTGTTTTAACGGTTATAAGTCTAACGGCCCGGGTAATTCTAGATATAATGATAAATCTGACTTAATGCAAAAAAGTTGAATAAAAACAAATTTAATTTAAAAGATAACATAAAATAATATAATAAAACACATTTAATATAAATTAATGTCATCCATTTTTATTACAAAACACAAATATTTATTTTTTAAATCTCATCAACGTTAATATTTTGGAAAAAAATATGAAGCTGTATTTTTGACACAATTCCATCTAAATTGAGACTTTTTCATGTCAGGACAAGTTGGATGCTGTCTTCAGGTTCCCATCGATTTCGCAGCTTTGTTTTTATGTTCGCTAGAGTGGAAAATCCTTGTTCACAAAGGTATGATGTTGCAAAAGGCAGCAACGTCTTGACGGCCTCCTCTCGTGCAGTGTTGAAAGTCTTTGCAGGATTTGACATCCAGAAATGTTGCAGATCTGCTTTTTTTTATAAATTGAATACTTACCTCATTATTAGACGGAAGTTCAAAACGTGTCTCTGCCAACCCTTGAGGTTTATCTTGTACATCATCAATGCAACATCGAAATGGATCTATAACCAAACTGAATTTATGCGAATCAATAACTTGAAAGTAAATAGTGAACCGCTCTTTGAGCTTGACAAGATTCCTGAAAACTAATTATATCCTTGATGTCGTCAAAAGTTATATTTACACAATCTTCGAAGTAAAATGAAAAGGGGTTAACGTGTTTTCTTCTGCTTTTGTTTCCAAGATAAAAGCTTTAATCCAAATGCTGTAATCCTTTCTCTGGCTGTAATTATATTGGTATTTTTTCCCCGCAATTCTTTGTTCAACGCATTCACATGGTCAAAATAGCAGCTAAATATGCGAGATGTGCAATCCAACAAAAAGTTCGTAAACTTATCCGCCTTTGCATGCTTTTGACAAGCCAGAAATGTTTGAAGTTCCATTTTCAGAATGCACACTCTGTTCAGAACATTGCCTCGTGAAAGCCACCGTACCTTGGTGTGATAAAGTAGGTATATATACAGCCTCGACATTCTTTACATAAATCACGATATATTCGTCGGTGCAGTGCATGTCCTTTAAATGAAATTTACAATCTGGATAATGTAATGCAAGACAACCTTTAGTTCAGGTTCCAAATGTTTCACAAGCAGAGCTTGACGATAGATCATACTGTCGTTAAGTTCAATTTTGTGATTCCTCACTCTTGCAAAAGCCAAACAAACAAAACGTACACGACCCACCATAGCTGGATCTCCATCAACAGACACAACAATATAGTCTTCCAATTATAAATTAAGTTTTTGAAAGTATTCATTAACTCTATTATATACATCAATTCTGTGACATCACAGTTCGAGGCTTAGCGGTTTAGGTAATCTTTTATTTTGACACATTTAAAAATTTTAGTACGAAAAATATCACTGATTACCTTGGGGTAAATAGTTTCCCATATTTTTTTCTTTGGAAACTCTTTCAATGATAATACTTTTTATAAACTGCACTTGAAATAATCAGTCCCATATTATGTCAACGAAATTGAAACTAGATTTATATATCAATCGAAAACGGATACAACTAATAAATTCAGATTACACCGAGATGGCGATTTATGCTGTTAAACAATTGGGCAAATTAATATCAGTAATATCTTATTTATTATAAATAAATTGTTCCTTTTGTAAATATACGTAAACATGAAGGATGTTGATAAAAATTAAATTTAAAAAAATGATAATATTAAAATCTTTCCGTTTTTAGCAGATTTTATAATATAATATGTCCCCAATTGGTCTCCACTATCCCCAAAATGTCCCAGTTTACCCCAAATGGGTTATTTACCCCATGTTCGCCGATACCTAATGTAGCATTACAAGACAGGTAACTGTAAATAGTGAAATAGCTAAATTATCTGTCAATAATTGTATAAGTTTATTTTATTATATTTAATTAAAGATAATTTAGCGGTGACAAAATGTAAGATTCATTACGTCACATCCGATATAAACTATTTAAAACTGAATTAAAAAAATCAAAATTATTATTTTCATTATTGTGAAAACATTTGATCAATATCAGTTTAACTATACTATTTTCTAATTTTAAAGGGAGTAATATAGTTTGTCTCTTTCTAATGTTATTAAACTTCAAATTTGAAAAACGGAAATATTGTACATTTCACGTCTTACATCAATCTCACTATAACCTGTTCCAAGCTAATAAACTTAAAATGAAATACTTTTTTCCCTAAGCGAGAAGAGTTATTGGTTTTGACGCATTATATTGTTTGCTCTATTTGGTAGCTTAGTTTGAAATGCCTCTTTATGTTGAAATGCCTCTTTATGTTGAAACTGTTTTTTATTAATACAACTAAAATTTAAGGTCTAATTTTCATGGAATTTTTCATAACACAGTCATTTCCTTGCTTACATTAAAATAGCTGATTTTTTAATATTTGAAATGTTTATTTTAATTTAATAATTATTATGTCGATTAAATTAAAACGGTCATTTACAATCACACTTGTATATATCTAAATACAAACAGTTTATATTTTATACTGCCTGTATATTATAAAATCTGAATAAACATTTATAAAAAAATACATTTCATTAAACATAAATTACACATATACAGAAAAAAACAAGTTTACATCATTATTCTTGTTTAATATAATTTTAACGAAAAGTGTATTTGAGTATGATTTGTTATATTATTATCTAAACTTAAATTTTAATGTCTTTATTTAATGGCATACACTATGTCATTTAAAGAGTAATGACAAATCAATATATGCGAATTGATAGAAAAAGTGACGCCCAGTACATAATCATTTTAATTACATATTTGATTGTCAAAAACCCCAATAAATATATAAAACACCTAGAAGTTAAGTAGAAGAAAATATCAATCGAACTGACTTTCTCTTTCAAAATCTATTTTAATTTTACATCGAAATCAATTAGAAGCTACTTTATTTACTTTAAGTCAAAGAAAATATTCAAGAAAATGTAATAAATCATTTTAAACATTACTAAGTATATCTAAGCAGATGTGATTCTGAAGTTAAAACTATGTTAATGAATAATGGGTATACTAATGTTATACATGTTATACTTTTTATTAACACATTTCAGCCATATTACATTCTATATTTTCTACTGCTGTACATAAAACCATTAGTTATTTAAGCAATAAAAAATGGTAACTAATAATAAAAAAAAAGTTTGATTAATTTGAAATTAAAAAATACAAATTAGAGAAGCTAGCTTCATGTTGGTGATGCATTGCTAAATAAATGTTATATAAACCACTTGTTAACAAAGTATCACAAAAATTGCTTTATGAAAATTAGCTTTCACAGCTTTAATAAAATTATAAAACTGATAAGTTATGTTAATTTTGTCACAAATATACTAATATGTTCATCTTCTTTATTAGACCCGTCACTAAATAAATAGAAGAAAATATATAATTTTTAAAAAAACATTTTAAAATTTTAAAATCTGAAATACTTTATTACTGGTGAATATCAAAATTTAAGAATGTCAAATACAAAAGTTAAATTACAAAATCTCGAAACACTAGAGCATGAAAAACAATCTAACAAAAAATTTAAAAAAGAAAATATATTTAAAAAAAAACTAAAAACTAAAAAAAAATAAAATAAAATTCACAATTAACAAGGCTTTGCATTCTAGACTAGAAATTAAAATAAAATCTATGCTTGGATAGACACGCTTTTTAACAAATTATTATTTTTTGCAAGTATGAGCAGACTCATAGAAATCCTCATTTTCCCATCAGACTTCGAGAATGTGAATGGGAAGAAAAATCGAAAACCCTAAACACTGTCTGCATTCAAAAATCTAATATAATCCACTTTTATACACAAACATTGGGTAGCTTAGTGAACATTGATCTGCTGTATAGATAGATCATATGTTGTACATAAATTAGACAGTAATGTCCGTTTCGTGAGAAAGCAGTATGCATTATACACTGGCAAGTTCGTGTTCCAGAAGTAAATTACTGTAATCAAACATTGGTATCTGCCCTGTAAAGTTTAAAATCTTGTGAACTTATTGCGTTTTTATTTATTTTTTTTTAAATTTTAATTTGTGAATTCGATGTATTTTTATGAATATAATTATTTTAAATGGACTGCACTACATTTTTCTCGAGATCTTTCTATTATAATTCCAACAAAACATGTTTAGCAGGTCAAATCCATTCCGAAAAATCGAATTTCTCTACATCGCCTTTGTTTATTGTCTTTACTAAAAATACATTAACTTGGATCAGTTAAAACAAAATTAAAACTCTAAAGAGGAAAAGGGCGTGCAATTATATTAATTTTTTTAATCAAAACTTCTCTTACCATTTTCCAAACATTTAATTTTGTTTTTAAATTTAACTGAAAATAATAGATATTTAAATTGAATAATATAACTAAAGGTAAAGATGTATTCAAATTTCTTGTAAGGGGCCGTCCATAAATGACGTCACGCTCCTAAAAGGGGGGGGGGAGGTCACACTTTTGTGACGATGCGTGACGAGGGGGAGGGAGGGGGGTTGAAGAAATGTGACGTCACGTCTAAAAGGGTAACTTTAAATAAAACTTCCACTGAAATAGTTGGTGGCTTACAATTTATTTAATGACTTTTTTTTTAAATCAGGGCTTCTCAATGTGCCGGTCGGTAGGCCATCAGACGCTGGTTGGCGTAAGCTATCAAGAGACGAAAAATAAATATATTTATAATCCTTAAGTTTGAGAACTCACAAGATAACGTATGAAATTGTTACACTGTGTCGTTTGATGTTGACATCAAAGCATTTGTGATATAACCGCAGCTCCGACGGCGAACGTTTTTGCCCGTTACCCCAAAATATACAAGTTTATGTGTGCGTTAACCCCCTCACCCACAACTCCCAGACTCTAGGTACTGCTCACATGATTCGGGTATTTGGGGGATCGTTGTTAGCCCCCCCCCCAAAAGAAAAAAAAATATGCTAATGGTGAGTTTTACAAGCATGACATATGTCTAAAAATGATCTGAATAGGATTATGTGTAGATATTTTAAGTTAAAACGACACGGAATATCCTTTTTCTTTAAAAAAAAGGGGGGGGGTGGAATCTATTTGATAGAAGAATTATAATTTTTTTAAGTTTGATAAAATTGTTCGGTTGGATTTGGTCAAACGCCTCTGGCCATTCTAGATATAATGAAAAAGGAACCCATTTAAAAGTTGTCAAGTATTCATTAACTTTATTTAATGCATCAAATTCTTTACATCGCAATTCGAGAGGAGCACAAAACAACTTTTTCTTCTTAGCTCAGTTTTTGAGGCATTAATTTTAAATATCACAGTCAAGTCATGTGGATTAATATTATTGTCACTCGTGTCAATATAAATGAAATTAGGGTGGATTTAGGTGTCTTCGTATAGTATGTAGGTAAGAAATCTACATAGTTGTCAAATTTTTTAAAAAATGCATTTTCTGGAAGGAACCGGTTCAATAATTGGCATATGTTCCAAGCGTACAAGTACACATGACGTATTTTAATATATCTAGTGGATTGTATTGGATGTTATATGTCCAAATGAGTCTGCATTACCCCCAAGAATTCCCTTTTGACCCCAGATGAGGCTATTTACCCCTGTTCGCCGAATTCTGTCTTACGGGATGCCCGTCAGTCAATTGAGGTATTTTTAAAAAATAAATTTTAAAAATATTTATTTTAAATATTTTTTTTCTAAACAAAGACGTTAACCGTGATGATTAATAGTCAATGTTTAATTTGTATTCATTAAAATAAAACATAATCTAAAGATGTTTACACAGTTCGTTTTTTGAAGGCCGGTTAAACGTTTTGAAAAAAATGCTTCACGCGGGTTACGATATTACAATGTAGACATTCACTAAATAAATAATAAATTCTTAAAAGGCAATAAAAGTGATTTGAAACATACTTATTTTCAAATACAGAATAAGGTGTGTGTTTTTTTTTGGAAAAGGGGGGGGGGTCAAAGCTTTGTGACGCATTTTTATAAGGGGGGGGGTCTAAATTCTTGTTACGACGCGTGAATAAAAATTAGGGGTTAAAAAATCGGCAAAAATCGCGTGACGTCATTTATGGATTTATGGACGGCCCCTAAAAACAACATAAAAAGTTTGTTAAAAACATTTTTCGTGATGGTTTAATCAAGAATCATTCGAAAACTGCGGACCTCAGATTGCTTGTAAATGAAAACATGACAATTTTAGCTCAGTCATTTATTTATAATGAAACGTATTTAGAACTATCATTGCTATTTTGCCAGAATAATTCTATTGGATATATTTTTTTTGTTTAAATATTTTTTAATACACATGTCACGACATTTATGAATTAAATTATTTTCAAATCATTACAATCGACAAAGATCAACAGATCGTAAATAATTTTTTATAAATTATTATAATAAAATAAAATAAAATGAAATTTAACACACACAAAATAAATAAAAATTAAAGTAAATACTTGTTAAAAATTCCAAGTTTTTTTGTTTGAAATGTTCTAACATAATTACATTTAGATTTCCAGATACATTGTAACCAAAAGCAGCCAGCTGTTAATTTTTTGTTTTGGTTATAAATGAGACTGTGTAAACTTCATAGACAAGAATTGAATTCTTTTTATAAAACAAAACTGTATAATTCCCCTATTATTCAAAGAAATATATTTGCGTATCCTAAGACCAATTTTTAATTGTACTCATTGAAGTGAAGTTCATTTACATCCGTTATTTTAAAGACATAATCTGTAATTTATTATTCCTGACATCGTTAAAAGAATTATCTTTTTTCTTACAATTTAAAAAGTCCTTAGTGTTTTAGCTCATTAATTATTTGTCAAGTAAGTATTTAGTTTGTATTATAGATTTTATAAAAAATTCAATTAACGTACTTAAATTTGCATGTATATGTTTGTTCAAGTGTTTTTGTTACTTAAAGAAAAAATAAAACTTTATATGTTATAAAAATACTGGGTATAGGTTAAATTACAGTTTTACCATATGTGCAACACTTTAACCATCTATAAAAGGGGTGAGCAAACTTTTTTTTCTACGGAGGCTCACGTTAAAAACGTTATTGTTACAGTGGGGCCGCATATATATTTTTTCTACTTCAATTACAATTTATGATGCATAAAAATGAATTAATGATAATAACCATGTGTATGTAATCTTCCAACCTTCTTATATCAAGCACCCATACTTCGTCCATGGGGAAAAGAACAACAACAAAAAAACGCTTAATAAGTCACATACTTAGAAACAATGCTTGATGAACAATATCAGATGAGATCACACATCTTCTATAAAGTGTTTCAAAATAAAAGTTTTGACTATGACTTTACTGAGTTTTTAATAACTTGTTTCCCCCTTCAGTTCTGACTCAGGAATGATTTGTAGCGCCTATTCATGGTTGAAGTACTTTGTTTTTATTTAAAGGTGCGGATGTTTACAATTCATACTTTGTTGGGTAATATTTAACGTTTTACGGGACACAATTTAATATATTTTCATATGTAATGAATGTTTAGGAAAGTACAGAAAAATGTTGTCCTAAATGCATGTAATGTCGTCAAAAAATGTTGGTATCAATCTTATAAATATCCTAGATATTTAGCCCACCTTTCCAAAAGAAACTAATAGGTAGATGACAACTACGAGGAAGTCATTTCTTTTGGACAGGTTAGCCTGGGCACATAGAAACACTGAAGGAATTTGAACTCCTTTGATTGGTAATGGCATCCCATCATTAGACCGGCTAGAATGTTGGTGCCACCCACGATCAGCATTTGAGTCAAATTGCTAAGGATCAAGGCTAGATCAGTGGGTCTTCAAAGTAACACACCTAAATGACGCTAGATAAGTGGGTCATCCAAGTGACATACCTGAAGCACGCTAGATGAGTGGGTCATCAAAGTGGCATACCTGAAGGTCACTAGATAGGTGGGTCATCAAAGTGGCATACCTGAAGGTCACTAGAAAAATGGGCCATCAAAGTGGCATTCCTGAAGGTCACTAGATAAGTGGGCCATCAAATTGGCATACCTTAAGGTCACTAGATAAGTGGGCCGTCAAAGTGGCATCCATAAAGGTAACTAGATAAGTGGGCCATCAAAGTGGCATACCTGAAGGTCACTAGATAAGTGGGCCATAAAAGTGGCATACATGAAGGTCACTATATAAGTGGGTCATCAAAGTTGTATAACTAACGGTCGCTAGATAAGTGGGCAATCAAAGTGGCATACCTGAAGGTCACTAGATAAGTGGGTCATCAAAGTGGCATACCTGAAGGTCACTAGATAAGTGGGTCATCAAAGTGGCATACCTGAAGGTCACTAGAAAAATGGGCCATCAAAGTGGCATTCCTGAAGGTCACTAGATAAGTGGGCCATCAAATTGGCATACCTTAAGGTCACTAGATAAGTGGGCCGTCAAAGTGGCATCCATAAAGGTAACTAGATAAGTGGGCCATCAAAGTGGCATACCTGAAGGTCACTAGATAAGTGGGCCATAAAAGTGGCATACATGAAGGTCCCTATATAAGTGGGTCATCAAAGTTGTATAACTAACGGTCGCTAGATAAGTGGGCAATCAAAGTGGCATACCTGAAGGTCACTAGATAAGTGGGTCATCAAAGTTGTATACCTAAAGGTCGCTAGATAAGTTGGCCATCAAAGTGGAATACCTGAAGGTTACTAGATAAGTGGCCCATCAAAGTGGCATACCTTAAGGTCACTAGATAAGTGGGCAATCAAAGTGGCATATCTGAAGGTTACTAGATAAGTGGGTCATCAAAGTTGTATACCTAAAGGTCGCTAGATAAGTTGGCCATCAAAGTGGAATACCTGAAGGTTACTAGATAAGTGGGCCATCAAAGTGGCATACCTTAAGGTCACTAGATAAGTGGGCCGTCAAAGTGGCATACCTAAAGGTCACTAGATAAGTGGGCCATCAAAGTGGCATACATGAAGGTCACTATATAAGTGGGTCATCAAAGTTGTATACCTAAAGATCGCTAGATAAGTGGGGAATCAAAGTTGTATACCTAAAGTTCGTTAGATGTGTTGGCCATCAAAGTGGAATACCTGAAGGTTACTAGATAAGTGGGCCATCAAAGTGGCATACCTGAAGGTCACTAGATAAGTGGGTCATCAAAGTTGTATACCTGAAGGTCGCTAGATAAGTGGGCCATCAAAGTGGCAGACCTGAAGTTCAATAGATAAGTGGGCCATCAAAGTGGCATACTTAAAGTTCGCTAGATAAGTGGGCCATCATTATAGGGGACGCGGATTTCGGGACAGGCGATACTCTGCTTCCAAAGCAGGGATGTCCAAACTGTCCATGTCACTCTTTCGGAAGGATCCTGAGAGATACTAATAATAATACTAATCTATATCTATACTAATAAAAGGCAAAGCCCTCACTCACTGACTGACTGACTGATTCATCACTAATTCTCCAACTTCCCGTGTAGGTAGAAGCATGAAACTTTGGGAAGTTGTCGAGTAGCCTCTCGCGACAAAAATTGGAGTAAAAGAATTTTTAAAATAACACTCATGGGGGCCGGGGGCCCAAAAACGTATTTGTTCCTAATATGGCCTATATAAAATTTGAAAATCACCAATTCTCCTATTTCCCGAGTAGGCAGAAGCATGAAACTTTGGGAAGTTATTGAGTTCAATCCCGCGATGGTAACGGGAGAAAAAATATTTAAATTATCACTTCCTGGGGGCCTGGGGCCCAAATGAATTTTTTTCCTTAAATGAGCTATATAAAAACTAAAAATCACTAATTCTCCTATTTCCCGTGTAGGTAGAAGCATTAAACACTGGGTGGTTGATAAGCACACTTCCGCGATGGTAACAAGCGAAAAAAATATTTAAAATAACACTTAATGGGGTCCGGGGGCCAAAATGTAGTTTTTTTCTTATATAAAAAAACTGACTCATCACTAATTCTCCAACTTCCCGTGTAGGTATTAGCATGAAACTTTGGGAACTTGCTGAGTACACTGTCTCGACGATAATTGGCGAATAATAATTTTAAAATTCACACTGTTGGGGGCCCGGGGCCCAAAAACACTTTTTTTTCCTAATATGGACTATATAAAATATGAAATCACTAATTTTCTAATTTCTTGAGTAGGCAAAAGCATGAAACTTTGGGAAGTTGTTGAGTACAAACCAGCGATAGCAACGGGAGAAAAAAAATTAAATTATCTCTTCCTGGGGGCCGGGGGCCTAAATGAAGTTTTGTCCTTTTATGAGCTATATAAAAACTAAAAATCACAAATTCTCCTATTTCCCGTGTAGGTAGAAGCATGAAACACAGGGTAGTTGTTAAGTACACTTCCACGATGATAACAGGTAAAAACAATATTTAAATATCACTTAATGGGGGCCGGGGGCCCAAATGTAGTTTCTTCTTATATTAAAACAGACTCATCACCAATTCTCGGATTTACCGCGTAGGTAGAAGCATGAAACCTTGGGAAATTATCAAGTAGCCTCTTTTGACGACAAATGGCGAAAAAGAATTTTAAAGTTAACACTCATGGGGGCCGGGGGCCCAAAATCGTTTTTTTACCTTATATAGGCTATATAAACATTTGAAAATCACTAATTCTCCTATTTCCCGAATAGGTAGAAGCATGAAACTTTGGGAAGTTGTTGAGTACACTTCCGCGATGGTAACGGGAGAAAAAATATTTAAATATTCACTTACTGGGGCCCAGGGGCCCAAATGTAGTTTTTTCCAAATATGAGCAATATAAAAAGTGAAAATCACTAATTCTCCTATTTCCTGTGTATGAAGAAGCATGAAAGTTTGAGTAGTTGTTAAGTAACATTCTGCGATGGTAACAGGTTAAAAAATTATATAAATTATCACTTACTGGGGGCCGGGGGCCAAAATGTAGTTTTTTTCTTATATAAAAAACTGACTCATCACTAATTCTCCAATGTCTCGTGTTGGTAGCAGCTGGAAACTTTGGAGAGTTGTTAAGTACACTTCCGCAATGGTAACAATCAAAACAAATGTAAAATTATCATTCACTAGGGGGCCGGGGGACAAAATGTAGTTTTTTTCTGATGTGAGCTATATAAAACAGACTCATCATTTAATATATAACTTTCCGTGTAGCTAGCATTATGAAACTTTGGGAAGTTGTTGAGTAACCTCCCGCTATGGTAGCAGACAAAAAAATAAATTATCAGCTCGATAGGATCGCGGGAAGTGTGTCATTTTTTACTTTTCGCTTTTGTTTTTCTGCGGGACTAGGACAGACAGACAGACAAGACGGTGAAATTAATATATGTATTATATACATCATGATCTAGAGTGAAATCAATTGGTGTTTTGAATTTGTGTTTCGCGGATTCTCAACGTAACTGAAATACTTATTTCCGCAGCGAAGCGGGGGTATTTTGCTAGTATATATATATATACTAGCGTATCACCCGTCAAAAATGACGGAAGTTTTCAGCTGAAATCTATTTATTTTGAAAAATGCACGGCGTCCTCCTTTTTCAAAATCCCAACTAACTTGTCCTTGTTTGATAAATACGAAATATTAAACTTTCTGAAATGTAAACAAAGTATTTTATAATAGGGGTTGTAGGGCGCCTACGGCACCCATTTTGTTTTTTTGATTTTATAATTAACCATCATCAAATCCTCTTTTTACATTGTTCCCTTTTCCAAAATTAAAATATGAGCTAAAACAATGACGTCATATAATATTTTTTTACAGCGCATCTTTAAATTGCACACCTTTTGATGCATTGGTGCAGTAATTTGGTGCGCTGCTTTCTAAAATGAGTAGCGTCACGGACATACACTACAGACGTGACGTTGCAAATTATATTGTTTATATATATATATATATATATATATATATATATATATATACAGTGATACCTTGATTTACGAGTTTAATTCGTTCCGCAACCTTGCTCGTATGTAAAATTCCTCGTATCTGAAAGCAATTGCTCCACATTGAAATTAATTGAAATGCCATTAATCCGTTCAAGCCCAAAAATTTGCTGCCCCTTATTGCTTTGTTACGTGTTTTTGAATAAGAAAAATGTATTTATAAATGAGAAGTTTGGTATAAAAACATAATAAAAGAGAATGTAAAGCAAAAAGAAATCTGGTTTAATAAAGTGTACATAAATATTTGTATTTTGGTCACTTAAATGTTACTTACACACAACTTAAATGCTACTGTCTGCTTAATTTTAGTCGCTGTTTTTCTCTTCACTCGTCTTAGCCTTTTTCGCCGGATTAAAAAAAAACAACAACTGTCAAATAGGTTTGTATCTTTCTCACTTTCAGAATGCTGCGGAAATTAGTTAGGCATGTGTCATTAAATAGCTCCGATGCACGACCTGTTGCAACATTTTCGGCGTGTTTCTTTTCCACGAATTGTGAAACTCTCTACCACATTCCCAAGATCTCTTTTATCTCACTTGTAGAAATAACCTCTTCCACCTCTGGATATTCCTCAAAACCAATTTCTAGCAGAAATCTGCTGCCAGTGTAAATCTTGTAATTCATCGGTCGTCAGTTCCTGAGAGTGCTCGTATATCAAATTTCGCTCGTATTTCAAAACCAAAACTTCTCTCGCTCGACAGCTCGTATCTCAAATATCTCGTATGTCAGAGGACTTGTATCTCAGGGTACCAGTGTATATATATATATATATATATATATATATATATATATATATATATATACACACGCATCTTTATATCGATCTTAAAAGTAAGTTAACACAAAGTTATTAGTCTCTCTCTCTCTCTCACTCACTCTCTCTCTCTCTCTCTCTCTCTCTCTCTCTCTATATATATATATATATATATATATATATATATATATATATATATATATATATGTGTGTGTGTGTGTGTGTGTGTGTGTATGTTACCTTTTTGAGCCATTTAATTTCATTTTTAAATCCCTTATATTAACTTTACCGCCGTCTCTCTCTGTCTCTCTTTCGTTCTGTCGTCATCTCATGGGCGGGCGGAAAAACAAAAGAAAAAAATGACCCACTTTCCGTGATTCGATCGAGCTGAAATTTGGCACACAGACTCGTGTTACCTAACAATGCATCGTATCAAAATTTCAGATCGATCGAACGTACCGTAATTAAATTAATGCATTTTTAGTTTATCCTTATATGAGGTATGTAATTCAAATTCACTGTTTGTTATTGTTTTTTTCCCACGTGAGAGTTTGAGTTGATGCGTTGACGCGACCCATCGACGTATTTGCGTACTTTTGTTTACAATTTACGTGTCACGCTGAGCTCGGTCAAGCGATCGGTGACCAGACTTTTCCCATCTCCGCCCCTCCCCCCCCCCAGGGTTGTGAAGCAAAGTTGAGTTAAAACAGATTCAGTCTGTAAATGTTTGTCGCGTTTGAAGATAATCAATACTGTTAGTTATGTCTAATATATAAGGGATTTATAGTCAAAAACTTTGTTTTTACGGGTTTGTTTTATTAAATCCCTTATATTAACTTCACGGCCGTCTCTGTCTCTCTGTCGTTCTGTCGTCATCTCTCTCTGTCTTGGACGGGTGGAAAAACAAAAGTACAAAATGACCCACTTACCGTGATCCGATCGAGCTGAAATTTGGCACACAGACCCGTCTTACCTAAAATTGCATCGTATCAAACTTTCAGATCGATCGGACGTACCGTAATTAAATTAATGCATTTTTAGTTTATCTATATAAAACTATATGTAGAAGTCGCTATTGTTTACATTTTACGGGTCACTTGACTACACGCCAGCCATCGGTGACCACATCTCGTGATTTGACCAGGTGGAATTCACTCAGTTTCAGGCTGTAAATGTGTGTCGCGTTGGAACATACTCAATACTTTACGTTCTGTCTCATATAAAAGGGATTTATAGTCAAAAACTTTGTTTTTACGGGTCTTTTTTTATTAAATCCCTTATATTAACTTCGAAATCTTGTCGTCATCTCTCATCTCTCTCTCTCTCTGTCGTTCGTCGTCGGGCAGGCAGGCGGGCGGGCGGAGAAACAAAAGTAAAAAAATTACACATTTGCCGTGATGCCATCGAGCTGAAATTTAACAAAAAGACTCGTGTCACCTAACAATGCATCGTATCAAAATTTCAGATCGATCGAACGTACCGTAATTAAATTAATACATTTTTAGTTTACATCTATTCAAGGTAAGTAATTCAATTTTACTGTTCGTTATTGTTTTTTTTTCACGGGATAGCTCAGTCTCGCGTTGACACCATCCGACGATGTACCGGCTTGCTTTTGTTTACATTTTACGTGTCACGCTGAGCTCGGTCCAGCTATCGGTGACCAGACCTTTCCCCTCTCCCCCCCCCGGTTATAAAGCAAAAGGGAGTTAAGACAGATTCAGTCTGTAAATGTTTGTCGCGTTTGAATATAATCAATACTGTTAGTTATGTCTCATATATAAGGGATTTATAGTCAAAAACTATAATTTTACGTTTTGGTTTTTAAATCCCTTATATTAACTTCACCGCCGTCTCTATCTGTCGTTCGTCGTCGGGCAGGCGGACGGAAAAACAAAAGTAAAAAAATGACACACTTCTCGAGATGCAATCGAGCTGAAATTTGGCACACAGACTTGTGTCACCTAACAATGCATCGTATCAAAATTTCAGATCGATCGAACATACCGTAATTAAATTAATACATTTTTAGTTTATCTCTATACAACGTATGTAATTCAATTTCACTGTTTGTTATTGTTTTTCTTTCAAGTGTCAGTTGAGTTCACGCGTTGACGCCACCCGTCGATGCCCACACACCCTCCCGTCCCTCCCCCCCCCATTTTTAAGGCCAGAGCATATCACTCGGTGTCAATCTGTAAATGTTTGTCGCGTTTGAACATAATCAATACTTTTAGTTATCTCGTCGCTCTCGGAAGGGGTTGGCCTTTACGGGGCCCGGGAGATAAGTAGGGTTGCGGAAGTGGCTGCGACCTGAAACTGACAACCCCGGCGAATTCGCCAAATATGCGCACCGGAACCCTCCGGACAACTGGAGGGTGGGGCATGACCTCACCGCGATGCCCGGTGCTGGGTGTGGGAGCAGGCCCATACCCAACAGTGCCCGGCTAGGAACGCCGAAGACAGGAAGACCCTCTGGGCAAGGGGCGGAACGCACTCGGACCGTCCTCAATGGGTTGAAGATTTCTGCCTACCCCCTCTCTATTCTATGGTTCATATATCGAAAAAAGCAGGTCCCGGAATGGACCTTCTAAACCCCTTCTCGGCGGATGGTGGTACGTCGGGTCGGTTGGCTACCCCCCCTCTTAGAGGCATGGTGACGAACGACAGGCCATGTCCAAGCGGTCAATCGGTGACTGGCCGTCCTTGTATGGGTGCGAAGGGCCATCCTGAACAAGCCCTGGTAGTTTTACAGTTGAATGTCTGTGGCTTAAGGCAAAAGGCACACGAAGTAACCAAAATACTCCACGAACGGAAAGTGGATGTAGCACTATTCCAAGAAACGCTCCTTAAGGGGAAGCCGTTTCATATCACTGGTTACTCGCTATACCATTGCAAGTGTGACCGGCGATGTCGAGGTCTTGCCACAGCGGTCCGGAATGATTTAACGATGGAGCTGCTCGAAGTTAAGTGTTACAGCAACACTGATACTCTCACCGTGAGAGTTTTCAAAGGCGACGTTGGCTTTACAATCACGAACGTCTATAATACGCCCAGAAATCCAATCGCACTTCCAGTTGGGGAAGATGTCATATTTGGAAGAACGATAATAGCAGGAGACTTTAATGCACAGTCTCCTGACTGGGGCTATGCTGAACGGAACGCGTCAGGCCGCTACATCGAGGATGTCTGTATTAATACGAATCTCATCAGGCTACAGAATGCAGACAGTGAACCAACACTACTGCACACGGGGCACAGCACGGAGTCCCGCCCAGATCTAACGCTTATTTCCGCTGACCTAGAGTCGAAGCATAGACTGGAAGTATTAAAGGAAGTTGGTAGCGACCACTTGCCAATCCTGATTGAATTTGGACTTGGTGCAGGCAAACCTCGATTTGAAAGAAGGCATTGGCAGTTCCGTAAGGCCGATTGGCGGAAGTACGAGGCCGAGAGCGAGACCAAGCTCGCTCTGCTGGATGTTGCAGGAGACAACATGGATGCCACCTACGGGCAGTTTATTGACACAATCCTTGGGGTTGCGAGGCGAACGATCCCAAGGACGAACGGAAAACAGAAGTTCAGACCTTACTGGGACAAGAGTCTGGCAGAATTGGTGAAGCAAAGAGCAAAAGCACGGAAAAAGGCAGCCAGGCTGAAGACGCCCGAAGCCGGCTGAAGTCCGGGCCGCTGTCGACAAAGCGAAGAAGGCGAAATGGGTTAATACGTGCGAAAAACTCGACCTCGTAGACGGAAGAAAAGTTTGGCGGCTCTTGGATGCATTATCTGGCGCGGGGAAGACAAAGAATTCCAAACCTTTGACGACACCAAAGGGCCAAAGGGCTAGTGAAGTTAAGCGCGCACGAGCGCTAAACAAACACTTTGCCCAGGTTAACAAGAAAGGCGCCAGATC
Source organism: Ampullaceana balthica (assembly GCA_944989445.1). Lineage (NCBI taxonomy): Eukaryota > Metazoa > Mollusca > Gastropoda > Lymnaeidae > Ampullaceana > Ampullaceana balthica. The sequence continues at coordinate 201,828 of CALYLW010001223.1, read as the reverse complement.
TGATTTTAGCCGAACAATCGACCGAATGCGCAAAGAGGGCTCAAGGAGACAAAGCAAGGGCCCTCAACTAGAGGTTTTCGCGGCCCCCTTCACAATGACAGAGTTGCAAACCGCGCTCAACAAGTGCCAAGCTGGCAAAGCACCAGGACCAGACAAAGTTCACAATGAAATGCTCAAACATCTGGGCAGGACAGGCCGAATGAAACTGCTGGGTTTCATAAATAGAACTTGGACAACAGGCACGCTGCCGAAGCTGTGGAAAAAGGCCACAATAACCCCAATTCCCAAAGAAGGGAAACCAGGCGAACACCCGTCCAGTTACCGGCCAATTTCCCTCACGTCGTGTGTGGGGAAGGTAGTTGAACGGTTAGTGAACGCACGACTCTACTGGTTCCTCGAAAAGTCCAAATGCATTCCATTGACGCAGGGTGGGTTCCGAAAGGGACGCCAACCGATGGACCAGGCTCTCCGACTAATTCAGACAATCACAAATGAACTCCAGTCGAGGAATCACACCGTTGCGGTGTTCTTCGATCTGAAGCAGGCATACGACAAGGTGTGGCGTGGAGGGCTACTTTATAAGCTGCAGCAGTTAGGTGTCACTGCGAACATGTACAGTTGGATAAAATCGTTCCTTACGGACAGAACGATCAAGACTCGAGTAGGGGAGTCATTATCCAACTAAGAGCGCCTGGAGGACGGGCTCCCACAAGGGTCCGCCCTTAGTTGTACATTGTTCTTAGCCTACGTCCACGACCTACAAGGTATTCTGGGGTCACAGAATGCCATGTTTGCTGACGATCTGGCTATATGGAGTTCTGGAAAGGACGTTGCAACCCTGCAGAACAGGCTGCAGGAAGATCTGAATCGAATCGAAGACTACGCCAACCGATGGCGCCTAGTAGTCAATACGGAGAAAACGGTCCACTCCATTTTCACAAATGGACGTAATGCCCTGAAGCATGAGGTGGTGCTTCAGATATGTGGGAAAAGATTGAATTGGGATCGGACGCCAACGTACTTGGGAATCAAGCTGGACCAGAAGGTCCAGCTACATAACCATGTGCGTGAATTGTGTGCCAAAGCCACAGCTAAACTGTCCCTGGTGAAGAAACTGGCTAGCACTAGTTGGGGTGCGGATGCAAGACTACTGAGAGCTCTCTATCTCGGTAGTGTGAGGGGTGCCATTGATTACAGCCTCCCGGTCCAGGCCTTTGCGAGCCGTACGGCTCTAGAGGGTCTGGACCGAATACAAAACCAAGCTCTACGGTTTGTATGCGGGGCGTTACGTACGACACCCACAGCCGCTGTAGAAATTATGTCAAACGTGGAACCCCTTGCGATAAGGCGAGAAAAAGCGATCATGACCACGGTGGAGCGATACCGTAGGTTGGAGCATGACGAACCCTGCTTCCAATTACAAGACCGATGGGTAAAGAGGACCCGACTGAAAAGGCCATCCTTCATGGATACGGTCTACGAACTAGAAGACTCAGTCCCCATACCCAAGCACAGGGAACGCATGCGACTGGTCCCTGCTCGAGGACCACATGAAAGCTCGGACTTGCCTGAACTACGTTTGACACTGGCAAATACAGCGGTGACGAAAGCCAGTCCCGTCGAGCTCCAGCGAGACGAGGCTCTGAAGACAATCGAAGCTTATGGCGACAGTGTGGTAAAAGTCTTTACGGACGGCTCGCGTTTCAAGGATGGTAGAAGTGGATACGGCGTACTAATTCAATACCCTCAACCTGGACCTGACAGTACCGAACTGTCAGGGCCGTGCGGATCTGCATACAGTAGTCATGACGCCGAACTGGAGGCGATTTGCAAGGGTTTGAAGGAAGTGCGCCGACGTCTAGCTCGAAGAAAGGTTTTCCCGACCGTCGTAGTTTTCACCGACTCACGGTTTTCGCTCGAGACTGTGGGTCGATCCTCTCTGGAAACGAAAACGGTCAGTGTCATTTTGGAAACAGTAGGTGAAATCCTAGCACGAGGCGGAAGAGTAGTCCTTCAGTACATCACTGGGCACAGTGGCGAGACCCATTCAGACAGGGTCGATAAGTTAGCGAGAGAAGGTTCAGCTCAGCCCCAACCCGATCGCCCGATGACCCAGCTGGGGGTCAGATCGTGGCTTAAGGACCATTTCCGAGAGAAATGGCTAGAGGGCTGGGTATCTGGAAGCACGGCCAGAAAAGTATTCCAGTACATGCCGCGACCGAGCAAAAGCGACTCCTGGTGGAAAATTGGACGTAGCAATCAGACGCTCATAACTAGAATGAGAACTGAGCATTGTCCCATACGAAGCTACTTGTACAAGTTTAACACTAGAAGGGAACTGGCCTGTCGGCTGTGTGGCCACCCAGAAGAGACGGTGGCCCACGTACTCGAAGAGTGCCCCGAGCTGTGCGGGGATTTGGAAGGAGAAGTACCGATACCAGCAGAGGGTTACCTCTACGGCGATGCCCGCTTGATGAGGCTCGCTTGCGATAAAATGAACCGGGTCTTAAGAGCCTAACGGCTCGACCCAAAAGAGAATGAACATTCACGAGTTATCTCGTCGAAAGGGGGAGGCCTCTACGGGGCTCGGCGGATGAGTAGGGTCGCGGGGCACGGACCTGACCGTGACTCGGCGACCTGAAACCAACATCTCCCGGCAGGCAATGCCAAAGTCCGATATGTTAGGGTTAGGTGCTAGCCACATATGATTACAGTCGCTGTACGGATCTTAGACAAAGCATCTTAAATGCATTGTCGATGATGAAAACCAAAGTACCCGTTGAGGGTCGGGTAAATCCGAAGCGACCGTTTCGTCCCCCTCAATTTTACTAGCAACCCCATTGAGCGGTGCCGGTTTAGGGCCAGGAGCGCCAGTACGGATTAGCAAAATGTACCGCGAAGAACGCAGCGGACGCCAGCTCTGAGGAAACCTTCCAATGGGGGTTGCACCCTAGGTAGGTCATTGATGATCCCCCGCATTGCGGCGATCCTAACCATTGAGACTCGTATGCTTTGCCGGGGTGGCGCCGAAGTGGTAGCGGGTCGTAGTAAGGCAATTCCACCCCTCCTTGCGAGGCCAACTTAGTGGGAGGCATCCTCGACTTTCTGTCTTAGATGCCCAGGTGGCCGCTTCAGAAGCGACCGCTCCGGGGGGGTTTTCCCAGCTGTCAACGTCCTTTTCTGGGGGAGGGGGCCAGATAGCTGGGAGGGTCTTCCAGGAAGACCCATGAAGAGCACTAGGCTCGGGGCTTCTGATTTTCTTCCACATGTAGGATCATTAGTTATCTCATATATAAGTGATTTATAGTTAAAAACATTGTTTTTACGGGGTTGTTTATTATTCATTAATTATCATATTATTTACAGCCCGTAAGACAACCTAAAATTAAGTTACTAGGTTGATACTCAATTCTAAACAAAATATTACGTGAACACTTTTTTCTTTAAACGACTTGATCAAACAATTTAAAACGTTTCCAAATAGCAGAACATTTAATCTATATGGCAAACGAATAATTCTGACTTGACGCCACTTTTTTACATGATGGACGTCACATTTTATTGGATTAATACGTCATTCGTGGCATATTTACAGAGAGCTGCATAAACATTGCTCACAAGTTTTTAAAATGTATTTTTGTAAAATTTCTGAGATGATTGGTTGTGTCTAAGTTTAGTGCCACAGACGTAGCTGTTTCTGAGATGATTGGTTATGTGTCTAACTTTAGTGCTACAGACATAGCTGTTTCGATTTTCCATGAGAGATATATTAAAAAAACTTGAATTTTAGTGTTTTAGTCAATACAGAAAAAGGGGGGGGGTGGGATCAGACTGAATCTACATTAACCTTGGTTTTAGGTTTTTTTCTTCCCTTTTGTATCCTGGAACAAAACTTACAACATGGCGTATGTGATGACCATGAAGGTCAGTTTCACAGTGTATCTTGGAACAAAACTTACAAAGTAATGGGGGTGAGACTGCAATCAGGCTTTTAAAAAGGTAAATGCATAAAATAAAAACAGGGTATTAGTAGGCCTGACAGGACGTAACACAACAGCGAACGTTTCGTCAAAGAGCCTTCTTCAACGGACAAATAGTACACAGATGAAACGAATAAAACGAAATAATAGAAAAAAAAACACTTAGCTGCGGTGAAATCCAAGTAGTCCAGTAGAGATAAAGCAAGGAGAGAAAAGTAAGAGCTTAAATAGGAAAGGAAAGGGTGGGTGTGGCCAATCAATCAGCTTGTCAGTGCGAACACAACGTTGATCCCATGTGGTGTAAGAGTCCCATATTCATGGATTAGTCTATTCTCCAGACTGACCCGTCCGGGTGTGTTTGTACAAGAAACCAAGGCGGTGACAGACATGTCATCGACGCCCATGTGGTCCCGTCCATTGAAGTGTCGGGAGACAGCCGTTGTTGAGTACAAACCCGCGATGGAAACGGGTGACAAAAAAATTAAATTATCACTTCCTGGGGGCCGGGGGCCCAAATGAATTTATTTCCCTATAGGCGCTATATACAAACTGAAAATCACAAATTCTCATATTTCTCGAGTAGGCAGAAGCATGAAACTTTGGGAAGTTGTTGAGTACACTCCTGCAATAGTAACGGGCGAAAAAGTATTTAAGTTATCACTTCCTGGGGGCCGGGGGCCCAAATGAAGTTTTTTTCCTAATATGAGTTATATAAAAACTGAACATCACTAATTCTCCTATTTCCCGTGTAGGTAGAAGCATGAAACTCTGAGTAGTTGATAAGTACACTTACCCGATGGTAACAAGCGAAAAAAGTATTTAAAGTATCACTTACTGGGGGCCGGGGGCCCAAATGTATTTTTTTCTTACATAAAAAAACTGACTCATCACTAATTCTCCGACTTCCCGCTTAGGTAGAATCATGAAACCTTGGGAAGTTGTTGAGTAGCCTCTTGCGACGATACTTGGCGTAAAAGAATTTAAAAATTCAAACTCATGGGGGTCGGGGGCCCAAAACCATTTTTTTCCTTATATGGTTTGTATTAAAATTAAAAATCACTAATTCTCCTATTTTGCGAGTCGTTAGAAGAATGAAACTTTGGGAAGTTGTTAAGTACGTTTTGGCAATGATAACAGGCAAAAAACATATTTAAGTTATCAAATAATGGGGGCCGGAGGCCCAAATGAAATTTTTTCCTAATATGAGCTTTATGAAAACTGAAAATCACAAATTCTCATATTTCCCGTGAAAGTAGAAGCATGAAAGTTTGAGAAGTTGTTGAGTACAAACCCGCGATGGTAACCGGAGAACATTTTTTAAAATTATCACTTCCTGAGGGCCGGGGGCCCAAATGAAGTTTTGTCCTTATATGAGCTATATAAGAACTGAAAATCACAAATTCTCAAATTTCCCGTGTAGGTAGAAGCATGAAACTCTGAGTAGTTGATAAGTACACTTCCGTGAAGGTAACAAGTGAAACACATATTTAAATTATGACTTACTGGAGGCCGGGGGCCCAAACGTAGTTTTCTATTCTAATAAAAGCCAAAGCCATCACTCACTCACTGACTCATCCCTAATTCTCCTCTTCCCGTGTAGGTACTTTTGATTCTTAAATAACGGTTTCGCACAACATTTGTTTGATTACAGAATCGATGTTATAACTAACTTAAAACCGTTCAAAAGTTTTTAATCGCTAAAAAAAGGTATTGATTTATAAAAAACAATTAAGCGATATATGTCACAGATGACGTTTTTTTAAAAAGAAAAATACAACAAAAAACGTATCACTGCTGGGTCAAATAAAATATTTTGTCTTACCGTGGGGGGGGGGACTGCGGCCTCAGTAACTTTATTGTTGCCTTTAAAAAAGGTATCGTGTATTTATAGGTATATCATCTTACGAGGCCTCTTTTATTTATGCTTATATAAATATGGCACACAATGGTAAACATGTTCCCCACCTTTACTTCGTTTCAATTACAATTATTTATTCATGTTTATTAATTAATTTAAAAAAAAAGGTATTTAAATTTAAAATAACTACCAAGTGGCCGTCCTTAAATGACTTCGCGCTATTTTTTCCGATTTTCACCCCTTCCCCCTTTTTTCCCTAATATGGGCTTTATACAAAATAAAATCCCTTAATCTCATATTTCCCGAGAAGATAGAAACATGAAACTTTGGATAGTTGTTGGATAACATTTCGCGATGGTAGCAGGTGAAAAAATTATATAATTTATCACATACTTGGGGCCAGGGGCCCAAATGTAGTTTTTTTCTTATATGAGCTTTATAAAAACTGAAAATCAATAATTCTCCTATTTCCCGTGTAGTTTGAAGCATGAAACTTTAAGCAGTTGTTAAGTAACATTCCGCGATGGTAACAGGTAAAAAAATGATATAAATTATCACTTACTGGGGACCGGGGGCCCAAATTTAGTTTTTTTTAATATTAAAAACTGACTCAACACTAATTCTCCAACTTCCCGTGAAGGTAGAAGCTAGAAATTTGCCAACTTGCTTAGCACACTCTTATGGCGATAATTGGCGAAATAGAATTTTAAAAATTTCACTCATGGGTGGCCGGCTGCCAAAATGTAATGTTTTTTTTTATATGAGCTATATAAAACATACTCATCATTAAATATCTAACTTCCCGTATAGGTAGGATCATGAAACTTTGGGAAGTTGTTGAGTACCCTCCCGTTATGGTAGCAGACAAAAAAAAATTATCAGCTCGATAGGATCACGGGAAGTGTGACATTTTTTACTTTTCGTTTTTGTTTTTCTGCGGGACTACGACAAACTGACATACAAGACGGTGAAGTTAATATATGTATTATATCCATCATGATCCAGATTGAAATCAATTGGTGTTTTGAATTTGTGTTACGCGGGTTCTCAATGCTTACTGAAATCCTAATTTACCGCAGCTAAGCTCAGTTATTTTGCTAGTGGGAAATAAAATCTTAAACTTTTAAGTAAAAAGGCATTTTGGACCCCCATCTCTGAAGGAATGCCACTAGGAGTTCAAATGCCTTATAGTATTTTAATATTGGATGTAAAAGTTATATAAACAGTTTGGTTAAGATCCATCAATTTACCTAGAAGCTAATGCTTAAACACTTTTTTATATAGCTTATTTAATCAGAAAATGACATTATGAGCCCCCGGGGCCCCATGGCTGTTACGTTTAGAAAAATAAGTTTACAGTTACTATCCCGATAGCGTACTCTACAGTCTCCAAAACTTTCATGATGATCGGGTGAATCATTTAGTCAGCTGTAAAGGACACGCACACACACACACACAGACATACTTTCATGCATATATATATTAAAAAATATAATTTGCAATGTCACGTCTGTAGTGTATGTCCGTGACGCTACTAATTTTAGAAAGCATCCACCAAATTACTGCACTAATGCATCAAAAGGTGTACAAATTACAGATGATCTGTAAAAAACATATTATATGACGTTATTGTTTTAGCTCATATTTTAATTTTGGAAAAGGGAACAATTTAAAAAGAGGATTTGATGATGGTTAATTATAAAATTAAAAAATTATAAAATAATTTGTGTACATTTCAGAAAGTTTAATATTTCGTATTTATCAAACAAGGACAAGTTAGTTGGGCTTTTGAAAGAAAAAAGTGCATTTTTCAAAATAAATAGATTTCAGCTGAAAACTTCCGTCATTTTTGACGGGTGATACGCTTGTATATATATATATATATATATATATATATATATATATATATATATATATATATATATATATATATATATATATATATATATATATATAATAGGGCTGCGGAAATACACGATTAATCTTGATTAATCGTAAACATTTACTATTAAATTTTGTTTTCACGATTAATCGACTCAACACTTACAAATGTACTGGAAGTCAAACAGTAAAATATTTCGGCTGATAAATATAAACTAACTTCCGGACGATTACACGGAAAATTTGGTTTTAAATATTTACTGACGTGAATGTTCAAAATGTTGATAAAATTTATTGTGTACATGAGAGAAATCGTTTGCGTACCATGCAATGTTCACTCTAGTCTAAGATTCGTTGCAAAGTTGCATAACGTCCATTTTTGTGCAATATTTTACCAAAATTGCTGCGCGGTTTATTTAAACTCCTGCGTGGCATCGGTCAAATATCTGCGCAGCCACGGGACGAACAAGCTGGCTTTCGCACCAACAGATCCTGCACGGACCAGATAGCGACACTGCGCATCATTCTAGAGCAGTCACTAGAGTGAAACTCACCGCTCTATGTCAACTTTGTTGACTATGAAAAAGCCTTCGACAGTGTTGACAGGCAAACCCTGTGGAGATTGCTAAGGCATTACGGGGTGCCACAGAAGATTACGGATATAATCAGAAACATGTACGAAGGTATAAACTGCCGAGTTATCCATGGCCAGCAGGTGACAGATGCGTTCCAGGTGAAGACTGGTGTGAGACAAGGTTGCTTGCTGTCACCATTCCTCTTCCTGTTAGCCATTGACTGGGTGATGAAAACATCTACACATCAGAAAAGGAATGGCATCCAATGGACCTTGTGGGACCAACTGGATGATCTTGACTTTGCTGATGATCTTGCCCTTCTTGCACATACCCAACAACAGATGCAGGAGAAAACAAGCATTGTCGCAGCCTCTTCTGCTAGCATGGGTCTCAACATTCACAAAGGGAAGAGTAAAATCCTCAAGGTTAATGCCACCAGTACATCACCCATTATGCTTGAAGGAGAAGCCCTTGAGGAGGTGGACAGTTTTGTTTACCTTGGCAGCGTGGTAGATAAACAAGGTGGTACAGATGCGGACGGCAAAGTAAGGATCAGAAAAGCAAGAGCAGCCTTCCAGCAACTCAAGAATGTTTGGGTCTCTAACAACTTAGGCAGCAAGTTAAAAGTAAGGATTTTTAACGCTATGGTAAAACCTGTGCTGCTATATGGAGCCGAGACATGGAGAACAACCGCCGTAAACTTGACCAGAATCCAGTCCTTTATCAACAACTGTTTAAGAAGGATTCTCAGAATTCACTGGCCAGACAAAATCAGCAACCAGGAACTGTGGCAGCGGACAAAACAGAAGCCCATTGAGGAAGAGATTCTCCAGAAACGATGGAGGTGGATTGGTCACACACTAAGAAAACCTGCTCCTAACACAACAAAGCAAGCCCTGAAATGGAACCCACAGGGTAAGCGGAAAAGAGGCCGCCCAAGAAACACTTGGCGCCGAGAATTATGGCAGACATCAAGAGAATTGGCCATGAATGGAAGATCCTGGAGAAGCTGGCCCAGGATAGAGATGCTTGGAGGTCTCTCGTAGGTGGCCTATGCCCTTGGAGGAATCGCAGACGCCGACGATGATCGGTGGATGCCCCTCATGGACGAGAAGGCTCAACAACAACACATGAGAGAAATCGTTTGCGTACCATGCAATGTTCACTCTAGTCTAAGATCCGTTGCAAAGTTGCATAACGTCCATTTTTGTGCAATATTTTACCAAAATTGCTGCGCGGTTTATTTAAACTCCTGCGTGGCATCGGTCAAATATCTGCGCAGCCACGCTGCTTAAAGGGAACATTGCTACTATTGTTCTAACACTTCGCTTACATATCATTAGCATTCCAAACAGCCACTACAGTATCGAAAACTTCAACTGAGACAATCTAAAGCTATGTGAACGATTGTTCAGCTCGGCTGGGTACATTGTCATTAATTCCCGCTCATCACTTGAACAAAATAATGTCAATACACTTGTATGTTTGCGTTGTTGGTTAAAAGATGTCATGTAAAGAAGACATTCCATTGTTGTTTCGATTTTCGACAAGTATTTAAATAAATGTTACTAATAAGACCCAAAAAATTCCATTTTTGGCTTTAATCGAAATTAAAAATTAATTAATCGTTAATTTTTCAAAAGTTAAAGATTAAATATATATATATATATACATATATATATATATATATATATATATATATATACATATATATGTATACTATTTAACTACAATTGATATCCAGTGAAATATCCCCCCTTTTTGTCTCTATCACACACATACACACACACACCTATATACATGGATAGAAAACAATAACTGAGTATATATATTACTTACGGTCATGGATAGTTACATTAACTATTTTCGTTACAAGCTGCTTGTCAATGTATTTTGCAATACATTCGTATTCTCCAGTGATGTTTCCAACGGGCTGATTTTTAAACTCAAATTTCACCTGTCGATGCGGTTTAAATACTTTGTTAAGTTCAATAACAACCGGCTGATGTTTTTGTATATGGCAACATTGGCTGGTGTGTCCGTAACATTGCAGTCCAAAAAAAGGTTATAAAGGTTTGCGTTGGTAGGCTTAACTTCAGCAGTGAATTTCATAGTTATTGCCTCTGTAAAATAAGACGGACGAAAAAGAGTCTTGTAGTCTATTGAAAATTAAAGTTTTACTAAGAACTAATAAGCTTAAGTTGAAGTCATTTTTTCTCTGTTATACAAATACACATTTAAAACACAAATAGTTTATTAGTAATTGATAAATATCTAACAATTTCAATACTAGGAATACAATGCCAATTTCTAATATTTATCTTAAAAAATACATGAAAAACAATATTTTAATAATTTATTGTTAGGGTTAATTGCAACATAAATTTCACGTAATATTTTACATCTACCATTTTAATGCTAAAAATACAATGCCAATTGCTTATACTTATGTTAAAACAAGAAATAAAAACTCGAATTAGTATTTAAACGCAATTTCCAAAAAGGAATTTCCTATTTTTTATCAAAGGAAATCATTCTAGATTACAATAAAAGTCGATTTAAATAAGTAATTCTGAAACAAAACACAATATGACATAAACATAACACAATATCACATCAAATCCCCTCACACTACATCACACCAAGAATGTGTCAATATAATGCGCACCACGCAACAATCTAACATAAGCATTTTAAAATCGGGAAAATCCCATTAACTATCATTCTCGATTACACTAAAAGTCATTTCAAATCAATGACTTGAAAATTGACCAAACCAATTGCTTTAAAAATTGCTTCTAAAATTACGGGAGCCGAACGAAATAAAACTTTTGAAAAATCCATTCTTCAAAATTATTCTAAATAGTATTAACTATTGTTTCGCGTTGCTTTCAACACGATAGATGTTATGGTTGGCGAGAAATTAACAAAATACTGATATTTTTTCGGTTTTTTTTTATTTTCCAGGAAATCCAATAAATTTGTTCGGTATTTTTGTTTTGCCGTTGCACATCCTTTGGACCTCCTTAGCATATCTGGTATGGTTCAGGAGGATTTGCTTTGTCAACATTGAAGACATTTCGAAACTATAAATGCAATTTTACCAAGCGAAATTGCGTTAAAAATACGTGTAAGACAAAACAAAAATAAGTTAATGCTAGAAATTATCGTGACAAAATTTCACTTATTTGAAATGTTATGTATGCCATTGCATCTATCAAAAGACACAAAACACTATAAGTTTTCGATCAAAGAGCTAATTTCTGTTTTACAAAACTTTTAAAAATAACTGCTCCAGTTTTAGCGTTATGTTGTCATCATAACTATATAACTACCTGATAAAATAAATAAGCATTTTATTCAATGTTGAAATCGCATTAAATGCTGTTTTTTAATAATAATGGAAAACAGTATAATTAATATTGGTAAATATATTTTTCAAAAGTATCTTTTGAAACACAGGTAAAGGTCAAAGACAAACGTTTTATGCAAAAAAATAAGAAAACTAATTGGGTCTTAGAAATATGCAGATTGTAAAACTATATTCAGTGTTACATCAATTGTTTTAAGTGGATTTTTTTAATGTTTTAAACTACTTTACTCTATAAATCAATAATAAAAATAAATTGTACATATGCATATATACATTTATAAACATGTGTGTATGTTAATTACCTGCATATAGTGATGTATTCAATGATAACAAACTTATAATCATGAAATATACGTTGTAGACAAATAGATGTTCCTTAAAATTTAGAAGATGTAACATTTTTACTTCTTGCTTTGATCACAATATGCACAAGTCTAATTATCGAATTTCTGAAATTAAAAAAAAATATATATATTAAAATCACAACTTAGAACAAAATATTATTTAAAAGAATAATTCGATTACAACACAAAATATGTTGAAATATATATTTCGCTTGTACCACAGGAATTAAAAAAAAATCACAACTCCTAATTTAAAAAAAACAACAACTTTAACATTAGAAACACCCTTGAGAGTAAGATGTATGACGAAGCGTATCAATCGTGACTTATATCAACAAGTCGTTTAGAAGAGACTATTTCTATCAAAGTTTTATTTCCAAAAGCAAATTGGATTTAGCTTTGAAACCACTTAAGCAATAACACACTCACTAAAAGGCGTATACGCGCACACACAAACAGACACACACATATATATATATATATATATATATATATATATATATATATATGTATATATATATATATTGGAAATACCAATCACAGTTACATTATGCCATTGTAAATGTGTTGTAATTTTAACTTTTTATAAATGGATTAATAAAATAGGAACACAAATATTCAAATATTAGTAGCTATATATAAAAACATCAAAGTAAGTAAGTATGTAACATTCATCCGATTGCCATAAAACTTTGGGAGATTGTTACGTACGCTCCCGGGATGGTAGGCCTAACTGGCAAATTTATTATTATTTTTTTTAAATTCAAAACTTGTGGGGCTGCGGGGGCCCATAATGTTGTTTTTTGCTAATATGAGCTATATAAAAGTTAGTTTAAACGTTAGCTACTGTGTAAATGAATGGATCTTGAAAAAACAGTAAATAAAAACTTAATAGCCCATGTTAAAATACTATAGGGCATTAAACTCATAATGTTTATTCTTTCCGGGTGGGGGGGGGGCAAAAAGTCTTTTTTTTCTCGAAAACTTTTAAGATTTTATTCCCCATTCAATTTAAGTCGATCTTGAGAAATAACGATAAATATATCCATTAAGAAATTGATTGAAATAAAATGGAGTTTAGAACTTTAAATCTTGCACTGAATGAGCCTGGGAGCCCTGAAAGCTATTTTTTTTGGTCTTATATGAATTATTAAAAAAAAATGTTTAATCGTTAGTTACTAGGAACATAAATTTATCTCCAATAAATTGTGTATATTAAACTTGATAGCCCATATAAAAATAAGGTAGGACAAGGAATTCCTTATGTCCATTGTTTAGGGGCCGGGGGCCCAATTGTCTTTTTTCGTAAATTTCAAAGACTTTATTACCCCTTCAATTATTAACGATCATTATTGGTTTCTAGCATAATTGTTTTAAATAATACCTGTTTACTTAGACCGTTGCGATGCACCTCGGGTGTGCTTGTATAAAATAAAAGTTAAATACTTAGGACTATACAATTTGTTAAGTCTCAATACATGATTTCGTCGTGTCTGCTTGCCCACTCTGTCACACGGCTTACCATAATTATCAACACTTTGGTATATCCATAAAAGTGTTTGTTTTTTGTTTTTTTCTCGGAAGTTAAAGTTTGTAACTCGTAATATCATACAACACTAGCTAGTCCACTAGCTGCATATATCTCCACATACAAATAATTATCCATTAGCCTCTATATTTGCAACTGGTCATACTCTGCAAACTGTCCTTCAACTGTATGTTCGCAACTGGCCATACTACTTCTCGGCAACACTCATTAACAACTCATCTGAATTCGGCAACTCCTAGTCCTCGTCTCCCTTATTCTGACCTCTAACACACACCCACGTAATCAGAGTTCACAAAAATACTCCACTTGAACTCGTGTCCATTCATGTGATGACACAGTCACAAACAGTGATTCTCATACTCCTAAAAACAATTTATATTATTAAAAAACATATATTACATACTATTCGTTTACAAATCATAACTCTATGAAATAAAACCTTTTTGATGATACCCTTAACAAAAATGCCTGTATAATACTTATACTACTAAAAAAGAACTTTTATTTTTATATACACGTTTAACGATTATTTTATTTGACTTACTTTGTAGTTTTTTTTTCATTCTGAGTTTCTTTTAGTACAATAATTATACAATCAGTTAATATAAATTAAAGAATTAATTTACTAAAATATAGATGCATATACATTTTAAAAAAAGATTATAAGTCAATGTATCTTGAAATTTGTAAGCCTTTGTTTTCCCGTTGAAGTATGTTAAAAACTTGTATGGTTATATAAATGAAATAAAAACGAAGACCTCTTTCAAAATAATTATGTTGAAAAATATTGTATGGCTAGTTATAACTCTGACGACTGAAATTTATTAAACCTTTAATACATTTTTAAGGGAGATGAGAACATACACACATAATAATAAAGAATACAATCCAAAGTTATTGTGAACGGCAAATATTGATAAGTTAATTAAACTAGTGTGCGTTAAATATATGTATACATACAAAACACAACTAAAAGAATGATTATTAGGGAAATCGATGTATTCATTAAAAAAACAATAATAAAAACCATGTAAACAAATATTGTTTATTGCAATTTTGTCAAAAAATTAACCATATACAAATGAAGCAATTTACATATAAATATATACATATTAACACAAGACACTTTCCAAAGCAAAGTGTAAGTGAATGTTTATTGTTCTTTGAAATTAAAAATACATGAAAATATAAAGGCTAAGGACGATCGTATGCATTATATTTTCATTCTGCTGTATTGGTAAAAACATGAATCAACGAAGCTAATCAAGACACCAGTACGTGATTTGTTTAAAAAACTGGTTTTGATTGCATTCGCTTTTCATTTAAAGCCACTCCGAGTTTACTTTGCATTACAAGCAAGCAGTAATCAAACTCAAGCCATTCAAATTACATGCTAAGCAATATTTTCATATTAAAATTGTTAATTCTGTGAGATATAATATTCTAGAAATAAATATGAAAACAAAATTTGTAATCCACTTGCTTACAATTTATTTATTTATTTATTTTTTTTAACTTAAATTTTTATTGATTTTGAAGATTTTAAAATTGACATTGAGCTATGCAAACATAAAAATTACAGGTATATGATGTACCTATTGTAGATAATTTTATAGAAAAAATTAATATACTTATTTTTTTTAATATGCTTATTTCTTATCGACTTTTTATTACTTCACGTTTTTTTTCTTCTTTACTTGTGCAATATAACATTTATGTTTTAAGAATACTTATTATTAATTGTATTAGCATTTTAATATTTGTTTTCATATTTGTCAATCATGTAGAGATTTTTTGTCTTATAATATATATCAATATATGTGTATACCTACATATTTATATACATACATTTATATATATACTAGGGGCAAGTACGCAGCTTTACCCAGGTTTAAAATAAGGTTTTCTGTAGAAGCGCACAAAACTGTTTATTTATATGCAATAAAAGGGTACATTTAACTTAAAGCAATGTGATAAAACAACATTTTTGGCAGTTCCATTTGGAGTGTGTATAAAAAGATTTTCCTCTTTGCCAACTTTGGAGCAGGACACATACAACTGTCCATGAGAAAAGCATGGTGTCTGCACGTCTATACCAGCAATCCCAAGAGACTGAGTGATAATTTATATAATTATTTTACCTGTTACCATTGCCAAATGATACTTAAAGACCACCGAAAGTTTCATGCTTCTACCTACACGGGAAATAGGATAGTGTTTAATTTTTTTAAATTTTTTTATATAGCTCATACAAGGAAAAACCTACAAATGTTGGCCCTCAGTATCGTATATATATGGAACGAAGCCTGTTTAAAAACCTTTCACATGTCATTGTGTGTATGTGTACCAAATTTCACGTTATTTGGTTGTCTGGATCTTGAGTGATCAGGAAACAGACAAAAAGACAACAAATTCGTCTTATATGTATAACATTTGGGCCCCTGGCCTCCCAGTTAGTGATAATTATTTTTCGACTGCTACCATCGTGGGAGGGTACTCAACAACTTTACAAAGTTCATGTTTCTACCTACAAAGAAAGATGGGAGATTAGTTTTGATTCAGTTTTATATAGCCCATATAATTTTTAAAAAAACTGTTTTTGGCCCCCGGCCACCCATCAGTGATTTTTTTGTTTCGCCAATTATCGTCATAAGAGTGTGTTCAGCAGGTTCCCAAAGTTTCATGCTTCTACCTTCACGGGAAGTCGAAGAATTAGTGTTGAGTCAGTTTTAAATATAAGACAAAACACTACATTAGGGCCCCCGGCCCCCAGTAACTGATTTTTTTTTACCTGTTACCATTGTCAAATGATAATTAACAACCACCGAAAGTTTCATGCTTCTACCTACACGTGAAATAGGATATTTTTTAAAAATATTTTTTATAGAGCTCATGTAAGGAAAAAAGTACATTTTTGGCCCCCGGCCTCAAGCATCATATTTATATGGAACAAAACATATTTAAGAACCTTTCTCATGTAATTGTGTGTATGTGTACCAAATTTCACGTTATTTGGTTGTCTGGATCTTGAGTTATTAGGGAACAGACAGACATACAGACAACAAATGCGTCTTATATATATAGAGATATAGAGATACACACACAAATGATTGTATTTTGTTTGTCCGTTATGCCTGACTGCAGACTCCCTCAAAGGACAATGCTAAACAATGCCTTTTTTTCCTAAAAATAAATCCTTTTTATCGTCTGACGCAACTACAAGATTTTAGACTGCTATCTAGTCAGCAAATCAGCTGTTTTTTTTAAATTTAATTTTTTAGCTTTTATTTGTAATGTTCTCTTAAAGAACAATCAATTGTTAAATGGATAAAATTATAAAGTGAACACTTATTTTAACATAAAAATTCTTGTTAAATCAGTTTGTGAAGCGTGTAATTATATTGCTATAGACATGAAGTTCATTTGCCATAAGGAATGCCTTTAACCATCCTAATAAGATTTACTCAAATGTTCAATGCATAACTTGTTTCCAGCCTCAAGTATATCTATAACACATGTTTATCATAATGACGACTTTTATTTACTTGGATGCCTTTTGGATACAATTTAGTCATATAGAAAGAAGGAATAATATTCTTACACACACACAAAATAATGTATACAAATTATGTTAATGATCTCTAAATAAACACTGAAGTGCGCAGATAAGTTTTACTTTTTTAAAAAAAAACAGAAATTATAGTTGTTATATACATGATGAAAAAAAGCTGTCGTTTAAATTTAAAACGCCTATATTGCAATGTCGATGACGAAAACCAAAACTACCTGTCAGGGTAGGGTCTACAAAGTGACTTTTTCGTCCCCCCTTCTCTAGCAAACTGAAAGGCGCTGTAAAAAGCCAGTTGCTTTTGTACGTAATTAGCTAAAAATGTGTTCAGTTAGCTCTGAGTACACTTCCGAAAAAGTGACTTGCACGCTTTGGACATCCTGCATTGGAAGCAGAGTGTCATCAGGAATAAGAGGGGAATAGATCCCAAGATTCTTGTCTCCTTTAGGTATGTCTACTTAATGACCCTCTTATCTAGCGTCCATTAGGTATGCCAATTTGATGACCTCCTCATCTAGTGTCCTTTAGGTATGCAACGTTTATGACCTACTTATCTAGCCGTGATCTTTGGCAAATAGACTCAAATAATGATCTTAGGTGGTGCCGAGATTGTATCGGGTCAAATGTTGGGATTCCACCACTACTTTGTGAGTTAATTTCGTGTTTCTATGTGCCCAGGCTAATCTGTCTAAAAGAAATGACCGCCTGGAACTTTTTATCTACCTTTTTGCTTATTTGGAAACAGTGGGCTAAATGTCTAGACTAATTATTAGAATGATAAACCCACGTTTTTTTTGGTTTTTGTTACGCTATTACATGTATTTAGGATACACGTAACAAGATTTTTCTGTACTTTCGTAAAAAGTCATTACATATGAAAAGATATTTTCATTTTCCCGTAAAACATTTAATAGTATCCCCCCTCCCCCCCCCCAAAAAAAAATGAATTGTAAACATCCGAGCCTTTATTTTTTTTTAAAAAAAGTACTTCAACTATGGTTAGGTGCTACGAGTCATCCCTGAGTCACAACTAAAGTAGGAAAGAAGTTATTACAAACTCAGTAAAGCCATAGTCAAAACATTTAATATATAATCCCTTTATAGAAGATGTGTGATCTCATCAGATATTGTCCATCAAGCATTTTTTGCGTGTTTGGGGCTCTTTAAGTGTTATTTTTTTAGATCAAATAAATATATAAGAATGTCAGATGATTAAAAAAAAACTTGGTTATTATCATTAATTCATATTTTATACGTTGTAAATAGTAATGGAAGTAGTCAAAATATATTTGCAGCCCCCTTGTAACAATAAACTTTTCATTGTGACTGAATGGCTGTCGATCGGTAGAAAACGTTTGCCCATTCTGTTATAGATGCTTAAACGTGTGATAGTATGGTAAACATGTAATTTAACATATACACAGTATTTGTATAACATGTAGTGATTTCTTTTTTTCTTTAAGTTAGAAAATCACCTGAACCTAAACAGGCACATTTAAGTAAGTTAATTGAAATTATTCTTAAAAATCATAATAATAACGAACGATTTACTTGAAAATGAACTATTTAGCTAAATTGCTAAGGTATTTTTAAAGTATAATTGAATAAATTACAAATTATCTCTTTAAAATAACAGATGAAAATTACCGCCCTTCAATGATAGCAATTAAAATTTGATTCGAGGCTTAGCTAATATGTTTATTAGAATAATAATCTTCTGTATAGAAAGAGCGTTTAAAATATGTAAGATAATACCCGAATAATAAAGTTTAGTCTCAAAAAAAGAATTCAATTCTTGTCCATCAAATTTACACAGTCTCATTTAAAGCTAAAACAAAGAATGAACAGCTATCTTCTATTGGTTACAATGTATCTAGAAATGTAAATGTAAGTATATATATATATATATATATATATATATATATATATATATATATATATGAAGATAGAGAGATAGAGAGATAAAGATACATCATATACAAATTAGAAATTATGACATATGTGGAGAAATGTGGGCTAACTGGTTTAATGTCAAATTACACTATGTAACACACTTTTTGTTCCTTGCTTCTAAGTGTTATATTTCATTTGCTTATGTCTAAATTAAGTGAAAAAATGACTTCATTAAGCATTAAACTTTGCTAACACGACAGGTTTGTTAGCTAGAGACGGATTGAGCTGAATTAAAGGATTACCGTGTAGTTAAAGCGACATATGTGAGTGTTGAAGTTATTAATAGACATGTTTTCAGAAATAATGTAGCCAATATTCCTAGTTGTTTTTTTTAACTGTATGTACGAACATACTGGGATGTATGGGGTGCTCAAGGAGGGGTAGTACCTCCTGTGGGGGCATACTCTCTAGGGGGTCGTTCGCCCACCCTTTGTCCTCAATTGTAATTCAGCTCTCACCAGTGTCTCCTAGAAACTAGCGTGCGTTGTGGCCACACCCTTGACTCGCTTGCAATTCTTGGTGACGGGTATCAAACCCTCGGTTATCTAGGTATATTTGCAAGTGAAGACTGAATTCGGTGGACGGAGCGGAAGAACCACTAGACGGTCAACGGTCAAGAAGGCGATTCTCAGCAAAGCGTTGTGGAAATCTAAGTGCATTACAAGACACACAGGACATCATGGCCATCCACTACACCCGTCTCCGTCACCAGCCGCATCGACTATGTCCAGCAGCTAGATCAAGATGGTCTCGGGCGAGAGAGTGAGATCGACGGACTGCGCAACTCTTTATCACTTAAATCCAAGTCATCGCGCAAGTCATTTTTGTCATCCATACCATCCCATCAGTCACCGTCAAGTCCTGTGTCGACAAGCAAGTAATGAAGCGACAGGTCTGGGTACAGTGGGAGCCGAAGCTGTAACCCTGCAAACAGGCGGCCCAGGTCATTGGATCGTCGTTCTTTGCTGACATGGAGCAGAGGTGGAATCCAGCAGCTCCCTGGGTGACTGAGCAGCCCACTTCAGGAATGCACTGCTCACTTCAATGGCACAATGAAGGGGCTAGAAAATATGCCCTTAACATTGCCTGCTCCAGGCTACCCTAGCCAGCTCAAAGTGGCTGGTGGGGACCTTATACCAGAGTGGAAACAAAAACAAGAAAACAAGGATAGTTCCTCTCACCTCAGGCGCATCGAATGTGCGCACCCTCCTGGACAGTGACAATGCAGACAGACCTCAGAGGAGAAAAGCCCTGATTTATAAATAACACGCCAGATACGACATCTACGTCGCAGCACTGAGTGAGACCAGGTTCACGGGTGAAGGAGATCTCTATGAAAGAGGCTAAGGTTACACATTCTTCTGGAGTCGTAGACCTAGCAAGGAGCGGCATGAAGCAGGCATTGGTTTTGCAGTTAGGAAAATTCGGGCTGGAAGGCTGGACTTTCCAAGGAAGTGACCACAGTCTCATGATCTTGAATCTCCCACTAATGGCTGGAAAGAAACACCTCACCATCATCAGTGCCTACGCCCATACCATGACCAACCCAGCTGGAGTAAAGGAAACGTTTTACGAAGCACTTCACACTGTCATTGCCGAAATTGCAAAGGCGGACAAACTCATCTTGCTAAATGACTTCAACGCAATAGATTGCAAGTACAATGTTGCCTGGGGAGGAGTTCTTGGACACCATGGAATGGGTCACTGCAACAGCAACGGTCTTCTTTTGCTCCAAACCTGCGTTGAACATGAAATGATGATCACAAACACGATCTTCCGCCTCCCTACCTGTAATCGGATGTCATGGATGCACGCCCGCTCAAAGAACAGGCATCTTATTGACTTCGTCATCGTGAGGAGGATTTACGAGTAACCAAGTCCATGTGCGGTGCTGAATGCTGGACAGACCACAGCATAATCATCACCAAGCTCAACATCCGCATTCAGCCTAAACGACGCCCGCAAGTGAAGAAGGCCCCCAAACGGCTGAATAGTCCCAAGCTGAAGACCGCCAGTGGCAAGGAGACATTCGGGGACGCTCTGCAAGAGCGCTTGAAATCCACCTGTTTGGACAACCAGAACGTGTAGTAAGATAGGGAATCCCTCAGTGAGCTTATTTACACCACAGCTATAGAGACCCTGGGGCACAGGACAAGGAAACTAAAGGATTGGTTCGATGAGAAATGCGAAGACATCAAGCAGTTGTTGAATGAGAAACACCACCTCCGCCAAGCTTACCTCAATAACAACAAGTCCACGGCTAGGTCAGATGCGCTAAACAACATACGCAAAACTATACAGCACTAGCTACGTCTGATGCAGGACGACTAGCTCAGCAACAAAGCCGACGAGATTCAAGGCTATGAAAACAGGCGTGATTATACGAGCTTCTACGACGCCTTGAAATAAGTGTATGGCTACACTTCCTCAGCATCAAACCCCCTTCTCAGCGCAGACGGTAACACTCTCATCACAGACAAAGAGAAGATCTTGGAGAGATGGGCCGAACATTTGGAAAACGTCCTAAATCGCCCTTCGACAATCACTGATGAAGCCATCGATCATCTTCCCCAAGTTCCAACCAACACAGGATGACCCCCCAAACCTTGCTCGAGACCCATAAAGCAATTTGTCTTCTCTGAAGTGGCAAAGCACATAGTTTAGACGACACACTAGCTGAAGTCTACAAGGTGGGGGCAACAGCCTGACTGAAAGGCTCCACCACCTGCTTCGCTTGATGTGTGGAGCACGAGACGATTCCGCAGAAATTCAAAGATGCCTCAATCATACATCTCTACAAGCGAAAATGAAATATACAGGCTTGTGACAACCACAGAGGCATATCCCTGATTTAAATCGCAGGAAAGATAATTGCCAGAATCCTGCTCAACCGCCTCACAGCCCAACTTGACCAAGGACTCCTGCCTGAAAGCCAGTGTGGATTCCGAAAAGAGCGAGGAATTATCGACATGGTGTTCGCTGCTAGGCAGAAATGTCAGTAGCAGAACTCCGACCTGTTCTCCCCTATGTCGACCTGACCAAGGCTTTTGACACCTTTAGCAGATAGGGTCTGTGGAAGATCATGGCCCAAGTACAGATGCCCAAGGAATATTATTGTCTTGGTACAACAATTCAACAAGGGCGTGCAGGCCAGAGTCCAGGACGGCGGAGAGTCATCTGACCATTTCCCAGTCACAAAGAGCGTCAAGCTGGGCTGCGTTCTTGCACCAAAACTGTTTAGCTTCCTGTTGTACGTCATGCTGACAGAGGCTCTCAGAGACGAGGATGTTAGAGTCAACCTGAGGTACCGCAGAGATGGCAAACTGTTCAACCTTCGGAGGCTCCAGGCAAAAACCAAGGTCATGACAGACATCATCAGAGATCGGTTGTTTGCTGATGACTGTGCCCTCAACGCTGTCTCTGAAGCCGACATGAAACGCAGCGTTAAACTGTTCTCCAGCGCCTGCACAAACTTTGGTCTGACGATCAATACGAAGAAGACTGAAGTCCTCCATCAACCTGCGCCTGGAAAGCCCAACGTTGAGCCCAACATCACTGTCAACGGCCAGAGACTCAAAACAGATAACAGTTTCACATAACTAGGCGGCGCACTGTCTCAGCATGTCACCATCGATTACGAATTAAACGTCAAAATTGATAGAGCCAGCTCCACTTTTGGCAGGTTGTACCCAAATGTCATGAACAGAAAAGGCATTGCCATCCAGACCAAGATGAAAGTATACCGGGACGTGGTGCTCCCCACACTGCTATATGCATGTGAAACATGGACTGTGTATCAACGCCATGCTAGAAAGCTGAACCACTTTCACACATCAAAACCTCAGGAAGATCCTATGAATAAAGTGGCAGTACAAAATTCCAGACACAGTTGTACTGACCAAAGCAGGTTTCCCCAGCATCTTAACCCTCCTGATGCAGTCTCAGCTTCATTGGCAGGGCAAGTAGTCCGAATGCCAGACGAGAGACTTCCAAAGAGACTCTTCTATTGCGAGCTCCAGCACGGTTAACGGTCCCACGCTGGGCAAAAGAAACGCTTCAAAGACACCCGAAAGCCTTAATAAAAGTGTTTTCCCTCTACCCGGACACGTGGGAACGAGCTGCAAGGGACCGATTCACCAGCGCTCATCCAACCACAAAGGTGCATAGACATTCTAAGGCAAACAGAATCACCTCCACAAATAAGAAGATAGCAAGCCCGAAAGGCCGTGCCCTCAACCCTCCTTGAGACGTCCCCCTCGTCCCATGTCCCTTCTGTTCCCGAAATGTCCGTGCCAGGATCGGCCTCGTCAGCCATCTGCGCATGCATAGACAGAACCAGTCCCAGCAACCCTCGGATTACTAGTGTGGTCCTCATCAACTCGTCGGACGAACAAATATTGTTTGTTTTATTATTTAAATAAAAATATATAAAAACACTTTTAAAAAAATAGTCTTATGTTAGAAATGTTTTGTTTTCATTTTGTGTTCCCACGAGAATGGCGGTAAATGACGGTCCTTCCTCCCAGTGACCCCTTTGAAGGATAAGGCTCTTATACAACAGGGTGTGCCCGGTTCCCTGAGAATTTCCGTTAGCAACATTATATGTTTATCCACCCTAATGCTATTCAGTCGTCGGCACGCAACACACCATATCACTGGACTTACCTCCCCGTGCAGTAAAACACTTGTAGTTGGTCAGTCGCTCGTGACCCGTGTCGGTGACTAAGCCGGACTACTGAGGTTTTACTCTAGCAGACCCAAATCGAAAATATTTAATTTAATTAAATCTAGCCATGGGCAAATTCCATAAAAATTTCACAAAATACTATCACCGACAATGAAAATGTGTGCAAATTTTCAAAATGATTGGATATCGGGAAGGGGTTCAACATTGGGATATTAAAAATAGTCGGGTGTCCGATTAAACTTACTAAGCAAGTTGTAGTAAAAAGACTAGTAAAAAGTACAGCTTCGGTCTTACTGAATGTCATCCAAGACTTGACCTCACTATGTACACATGAAATGCTTGGATAATGAAGTCAATAACAGAGAAATTGGTGTGAGTGTATAGCTGCATATCATCTGCGAATATTAGCTGTTAATATGCTTTTCGAGCAGTAGAAGAAGTTGCCTGGTATACAGTACGAAAAGTACCGGACCCAAAACGAAGCCCCGTGGCACACCATAAGCCAAGTAAGCTCTACTAGAGATAGACTGAGACCAATAGCTAGCTCTTAAGATGTTTAATTGAAACGAAGCTAGTGGTGAATTTCAAATGAAAATGAATTATTTTAAATATATTTTTAGTAATTATACACAAAAATTATTTTATTCGCTTGACCCCTTATATCTACATGAATTTTTTTTTATGAAAAAGTGAATATAAACTTTCTAAATGACAAGTATATAGGTACGTTTTCAAAAAAAAATGTTTTATTATTTTTTTTAAAAACAATTAGTTCATATAAAAAAGAAAAAATAATTTGTGTTTAAGAAATAAGGTAAACAAAATTACAATAAGTTTAAAATGTGTGGTTATTTTAAAAGAATCCAAATAATGTTGTAATTAATATATATTAAGCTGCAACTTTCTACTTATATAACGTAAAAACCTTAACTTTTATTTAGGCAGAGCTATACTATTTTAATTGACATGAAACAATGTCAGCCTAAGACACACTAAGAAATTATTTTTTTCTTAAATAATTTTTTTTTAAATCTAATAATTATAAAAAGTCAATGCCCATTTATGTTTCCATTTCAATTATAGGGCATGCTCAGTGTGCTACTAGCTGTTCCGCCGGGCAGGGCAAGAATTTGAATAGAAATGATTTTCAAAGAAACAAATGAGTGTCAAATTTAAAATCAAGTGGAAGAAACCTTCACGAAATTACTAAAACAATTTTTAGATAGTCTAATTTCGAAAGATTTGCATATTTTAAATACACATTACGTACCAAAAAATGTCATATTAAACATTAAAAATGTTTGCGTATAAATTGAATTACATTTCGATTAAAATTATTGTTACACACAATTATTCAGATAAGAGAGAAATGGTTTTAATTAACACTATTTATTAAGAGTTTTATTTTATTAAGTGTGTAATATCATATTTCATACATATATATATATATATATATATATACATATGTATATTTGTTTGTTAAGGGTCACTTTCTAATTTTGACGCATACGTTTTTAAGTGGATTGATGGATCTCGACCAAACTTGGCACATATATTTATCATTATCCAGGTTAAAATATAGAAATATTTTTAACTTTACATCAGTCACCATTTAGAAGAGGAATGTCTTTAATCTTTTAGTTAAATTGCGAATAAATCGAGTGCAAATTTTCATAATTATTATTATTTTAATGAACCAAGAGTCCTCATTCTTATTTTATTTGATGCATCTACAAATAGAAACAAAATATTGAGCTTTACATTTAATTTAATTTTCGTTAACTGAATTGTAACCACATAAAATCACTGAAATACGTATAAATAAGGCATACAATTATTTGGTTATGACCAAACATTTATTTTTATTTGTTTTGGTGTATAATTTAATTTTCTATTTATTTCAATTTCGAAAATAGAATACAACTAAAAATTGTATTTGGTTATAAAAGGACGACGATTATGTTTTTAAATCCCATATATTAAATTCACCGCCGTCTCTATCTGTCTCTCTGTCTGTCGTTCGTCATCGGGCGGGTCAGACAGTAAAAGTAAAAAATGACCCACTTCTCGTCAAGCCATTGAGCTGAAATTTGGCACACGGACCCGTGTCACCTAACAATGCATCGTGTCGAAATCGATCGAACGTATCGTAATTAAATTAATGCATTTTAGTTAATCTATTTAAAACTAATGTAGCAGTCGCTAGTGTTTACATTTTAAGGGTCACTTAACTTCACGCCAGCCATCGGTGAACACATCTTGTGTTTTATCCAGGTGGAATTCACTCTGTTTCAGGCTGCAAATGTTTGTCGCTTTGAAACATAATCAATACTTTCAGTTATGTCTCATATATAAGGGATTTATAGTCAAAAACGTTGTTTTTTACGGGGTTGTTAAATTAAATCCCTTTTATTAACTTCACCGCCGTCTCTCTCTGTCTCTCTGTCGATCGTCGTCGGGCGGGTGGAAAAACAAAAGTAAAAAATAACCCATTTTCCGTGATTCCATTGAGCTGAAATTTGGCACGCAGACTAGTGTCACCTAACAATGAGTAACAATGCATCGTATCAAAACTTCAGATCGATCGAACGTACCTTAATTAAATTAATGTATTTTTAGTTTATCTACATAAAACTATATGTAGAAATCGCTATTGTTTACATTTTACGGGTCAATTGACTCACGCCAGCCATCGGTGACCACATCTCGTGTTTTAACCAGGTGGATTTGACTCAGTTTCAGGCTGTAAATGTTTGTCGCGTTTGAACAAAATCAATACTTTTAGTTATGTCTCACATATAAGGGATTTATAGTCAAAAACCTTGTTTTTACAGGGTTTTTTTATGTTTAAATCCCTTATATTAACTTCGAAATCTTGTCTCTCTGTCTCTCGTCATCTCTTCGTACGTCCGTAAGTCGGGTGGAAAAAAGAAACATCAAAATGACACACTTCCCATGATGCAATTGAGCTGAAATTTGGCACAGGGACTTGTGTCACCAAACAATGCATCGTATCAAAACTTCAGATCGATCGAACGTACCTTAATTAAATTAATGTATTTTTAGTTTATCTACATAAAACTATATGTAGAAGTCGCTATTGTTTACATTTTACGGGTCACTCGACGTCACGTCAGCCATCGGTGAACACATCTCGTGTTTTAACCAGGTGGATTTGACTCAGTTTCAGGCTGTAAATGTTTGTCGCGTTGGAACATAATCAATACTATAAGTTATGTCTCACATATAAGGGATTTATAGTCAAAAACTTTGTTTTTACGGGTTTTTTTTATTTCTGTACTTTTCTAGAACTTGAGTTTGAAAAAAAAATAAATGGGCCTTGCATTTTTGGCCCTCTTCTAATATAACTATAATAGGGATTGGAGAGTAGTTTTTGCTATTTATACCATTATGACCATCGACCTCTTTCATTTGGATTTGATCAAAGCATTGTCGTCATTGATGAAGCATTATGGTATTCACAATTTACTTTTACATTTAAATGTAAGTTAAGTTAAGATTTTTTTTTACAAATTACTATATACGTCACAATGTATACTCTGTTCTATTTCAATCGTATTTCAAAATCGTATTTATTACTTTTATATAATATAAATATATTACACATTCTACTAAATTTAGTAATTAAATTACTATAAAATTACTACCCTTTAAACATATTTATTGATATATGTATATCCATTATTTAAAGGATACTTCCAAAATGAGATACATTTAACGGATTTAATAACATTTATGAAGACACTCTTTTTTATTCCTTGCAAACTTTTTTTTAAACGTTTTTTTTTCTTAAACAGGTTGTCAAAGTTGCCTGAGAAACGTCAAAAGCTACTTCAGTGTGAACAATAATTGCAGGATTAGCTGTAAAACCACAGTGCAGTAAAATCGTAACTTATATTATTGTTTTTTCTAACTTTTAACATACACTTTTAAAAAAATACAATTTTTATATATATTCGGTTTTAAGATAATTTACTTATAGGATAATGGAAAAGATCGACGCATTACAGGTTTTCAAAATAGCATGAGAAGCCTGAGCAAAGTCAGGTGCGAATTCAGTGTGAACATGGACTGCGGCATTAATATCGTAAGTTCAATTATCGTTTTATCTAACTTTTAACATATACATTTTTAAAAAAATACATTTTTATATTTATTCCGATATCAAATACTTCAAGATTGATGCATTTTTATTTGAGTTACACTGATTTTTTTTTAAACATGTTTCCAAAACTACATGAGATGCCACTTCAGTGTGAACAAATACAGCAGGATCAGCCGGAAAAGCCAAAATCGTAAGTTCAAATTATTGTTTTATTTAACTTTCAACATATACATTTTTTTTAAAAATACATTTTAAAAATTTTTCTTCAGATATCAAATACGTTATTTATACAATAAGATACAAGATTGGTGCATTTTTATTGGAATTACAATGAAACTATTTTTTTTTAAAAAAGGTTTCCAAAATTGCATGAGATGCCTGCAGATGGAGCGCGAGAGAAAGTTAACATCAAGGGCGTCGGTGACACCAAAACAATGAGAGTTACTGCTTCGAAAAAGAAGATATCATTACAGTGTAGAGGGCAGAACAACGTGAGTTCCGCCTTACCAAAAGGAGAGTGTGTCACTTTATTTAGGGTTTATTTAAAGCATTATAGAATATTCTAAATTGTATCATTGCAGGATCTCTGTTATTTGTTTTAGCTGTTTTACTGGGACAAGTTTTAAAGTACTACCCCCATTATTATCGTCGAATTTTGAATGTAATATTGGTCTTATTTTTTAAATTGATTTGGGTATGATGAAAAATTTTATCGATGCCATTGTAATTTCGTCTCTGTTATTTAAAACAGATTTTAATTGGATTCAATTTAAGAACTTATCCAATTGTTTTTCTGACTGATTTTCAATTTGGTAAACCTCACCGGGATAGAATGTCTAAAATAAACTAGATAAAATTATTTTATTTTTTTTGCAAGATCTCCGTTGATTGTTATTCTCTTTTATTAACCACGTTTTATTAACTCGCTTTCGCTCCTGTGGCATTGTCCATGACTTTTTCAAATCTGCCAACGTAAAATTGAACCACTTTTGATGATCCTAGAGATCTGAAAATTTTACCACAGGTAGATCTTGAATGACAATGCATTGTATTTAAATTTCAGATCGATCGAATGTACCGTTAATAAATTATTGAACTTTTTAGTTTATCTATAGTCTACATATAAGCATCTGTAAGAGTCTGCATTTGTTGACATCCGTGAGTTCACCCCGTGACCACATCACAATGTTTTTAAAACGTTGGGTGGGCGCTTGTGAGGTGTTTGGTAAAATAAATAGAGGTAAAAAAATATTTTTAAAAACCAGGTTGTTATAAGTGGACTAAAAAGAATAAAATAAATAGAAGTAAAAAAAAAGATTTTTAAAAACCACGTTTTTATAAGCGGACTAAAAAGAAGAAAATAATTTAAAACGTATAAGTTCAAGTACTTTGATTTAATATGACTAAAAACGTGGGGCGGGTGTTTTTGTAATAAAAATTAAAGATTTCTAATTTAGAAGGCAAAAGAGAGATCTATAAGTGAGAACATGAGTGAGCTTCATATGTTAAACCTCATAAGCGCCCACTCCACGTTTTTAGTCATATTAAATCAAAGTACTTGAACTTATAAGTTTTAAATTATTTTCTTCTTTTTAGTCCGCTTATAAAAACGTGGTTTTTAAAAATCTTTTTTTTACTTCCATTTATTGGAACAAGTATTAAAGTTTTAGCCCAATTATTTCCCAGAATATGATTGTTCTGTACCTTTATAATTCACTGGATAATGGTTTAATTTAAAATATCCTAGAAAACTCTTGGGTATAATTTTTCATTACATCCGCATTAATGTGTAACAAATATAAATAGGACTACTATAAATGTCATATCCAAATGTTTTTCTGATTTATTTTTGGTTTGAGACCTTACGTGGATAGAATTTGTCTCAGCATGTGCCCCATTTTTTAACTTAAATGAATAATGGTTTTAGCTATAATGTGATAAAAACCAGAATGGTATCTCACATAGAACTAGATCCCGTAAAGTAATTGGATCATACAGGGATAAATAAACCAAATCCAAATATGGATCCTATCGGAGAAAGGGATCATCTTGGGGTAAGGAAATAGACAAAGTATGGGATTCCATTATACGATGGGTTCGAGAGAAAGGGATTCTAGCAAAACGAGATCCCATTATGCAACGGATAGCAGTGGGCCATGTCATACAATTAAAATTTGGTGTTTTATAGGGGAAAGGGATGTACTTCATGACTGAGATACCATTACGCCATAATATCATAATGGTGCATATAATCGCAAAAAAGTATGTCATCAAATTGGGGATAGGGATTCTACCCAAAAGGCGATCCCTTTATGCTACGGGATAATATTTAGCTATGTGATTAGATCACAGTATTATATTTTATAAGGGAAATGTTTTACTTCATGTATTGAATCCCATTACGTAATCTATACTAATAAAACGCAAAGCCCTCACTGACTGACTGACGGACTGACTGACTGACTGATTCATCACTAATTCTCCAACTTCCCGTATAGCGAGAAGCATGAAACTTTTGGAAGTTGTTGAGTACAATCCCGGGATGGTAACGTGAGAAAAAATATTTAAATTATCACTTCCTGGGGGCCGGGGTCCCAAACATCGCGATAATAACCGGCAAAAAAAATTTTTTAATTAACACTTACTGGGGGCTGGGGGCCAAAAAGTAGTTTTTTTTTCAAATATGCACTGTATAAAAATTGAAAATCACTAATTCTCCTATTTGCCGGGTAAGTAGAAGCATGAAACTTTGGGAAGATGACAAGTAAACTTCCGCCATGGTAACAGGTGAAAAAATATTTAAATTATCACCTACTGCGCACATGTCTTCTTTTCCTCCAATCTGCGCACATGTCCCAACCACCTAAGCCGACGCTGGCGAAGAAGAGTTGTCATGCTTTAGATTTTTGCCCGGTGTAGCACCTCATTGTTGGTGACATGGTCCTGCCAGGTTATTCCCAGGATGCGCCGAAGACAGCGCATGTGGAAAGCGCTCAATCTCCTTTCTTGTCTGGAGTATAGGGTCCAGGATTCACTGGCATAAAGGAGAGTGCTTAGCACACATGCCCTGTAAACAGCAATTTTGGTGTTGATGGTCAGCTTTTTGTTGCTCCATACTCTTTTTGAGAGCCTGGCCATAGTTGTGGAGGCCTTGCCGATCCTTACGTCTAGGTCTGAATCAAGGGACAGGTTGTTGGTGATGTTGGAGCCAAGGTATGTAAAACGTTCCACGGCCTCAAGTTGGCAGCCATCGATGGTGATGTTGGGTGGGTCAGCGTCTTGAGCCATCACGTTGGTCTTTTTGAGGCTGATGGTTAGTCCGAAGTCCCTGGCGGCCTTGGCAAAGCGGTCCATCAGGCTTTGCAAATCAGCTTCGTTGTGAGTTGCAAAGGCAGCGTCGTCTGCAAAAAGCAAGTCCCTGATGACCGTTTCACGGATCTTCGTCTTTGCCTTCAGCCTGGCCAGATTAAATAGTTTGCCATCGGAACGTGTATGAAGATAGATCCCCTCGGTTGAGGATCCAAAGGCATGTTTCAACAGGCAGGCAAAAAAGATGCCAAAGAGTGTCGGGGCGAGGACGCAGCCCTGTTTGAATCCACTGAGGATATCAAATTGAGGGAAGTTGAACCGTCATACTGCACCGTGCCTTTCATACCATCGTGGAATGACTGTATAATACTAAGCAGTTTTGGTGGGCATCCAACTTTTGCCAAGACTGTAAACAGACCATCTCTGCTGACCAGGTCAAAAGCCTTTGTTAAATCGATGAAGGCCAGGTAAAGGGGCATGTGTTGCTCTCGGCACTTTTCTTGAAGTTGTCTTAAAGAAAAGATCATGTCGATTGTTGACCTTTCTGCCCGGAAACCGCACTGTGATTCAGGATATACTCTTTCAGCAAGTCTTTGCAGTTTATTTAAAACAACGCGTGCAAAGACTTTACCCACGATGCTAAGGAGAGAAATGCCTCTGTAGTTGTTACAGTCACTTCTGTCTCCTTTATTTTTATACAGCGTGATAATATTGGCATTTCTCATATCCTCTGGTACAGCTCCTTCTTCCCAGCACTGACAGAGGAGGCCATGCAGGTGTTCCAGCAATACACTACTGCCGCACTTGATGATCTCTGGTGGTATTCCGTCCTCACCGGGGGCCTTGGCTATTGGTAATCGCTCAATAGCTTCTTTTAGTTCTGCTAGAGTGGGTATGTCGTCCAGTTCTGCCATGAGGGGGAAGCTTTGGATGGCATCGATGGCATCTTGGGTTACATGATTTTGTTGGGAGTAAAGTTCTGAATAGTGCTCCACCCATATGTCCATCTGTTTAGCCCTGTCGCGGATTATTTCTCCAGTTGAGGACTTCAATGGGGCTATGACTCTCTTAGAAGGCCCCATGGCTTTTTTAATGCCGTCATACATCCCCCTAATATTACCGGTGTCGGCCGCTAGTTGGATGCTCTGACAGAGTTGGAGCCAGTAGTCGTTTGCGCATTGCCTAGCTAATCTCTGAACATTGCTCCTGGCTAATCTGTACGCCTGCAGTGTCTGTGGGTTTGGGGAGTGCCTGTATTTTTGGTGGGCACTTCGTCTTTCTTCTACGGCAGGGGTGATTGTGGCTGAGTTGGCCTCAAACCAGTCATTTTTTTGGTTCCTTTTCCTTCCGAAGATCTGCATGGCTGTGCTGTGGATGGTCAGTCTGAGATGTTCCCACTTTTCCTTGGTGCTGTTGCCTGGCGGGTCAGAGTCTAGTGAGTTGGAGAGAGCTTCTATGAACTCGGCTTTCTTGTCTGGGTGAGAAGTCTTACTCACATCAATGCGGGGTCTGCCTACTGGTCTGGAACGGTGAGTTTTCTTGGGCAGTAATCTCAGCTTGCAACACACCAGTGAGTGATCTGTGTCGCAGTCAGCACTGTGGAAAGTTCGAGTGAGGAGGACATATTTCAGTGCAGAGCGCCTGGTAATAATTAGTTCCAACTGGTGCCAGTGCTTAGAGCGGGGATGTCTCCAGGACACTCTATGTTGCGGCTTTGTCTGAAAGAAAGTATTGGTGATGCATAGATCGTGGTAAGAGCATAGTTCCAGGAGTCTCTGTCCGTTTTCGTTCAGTTTTCCTGTGCCAAATCTTCCCAGACAAGAGGGCCATGAGGTGTAGTCTGCACCCACTCTAGCGTTAAAGTCACCCAGCAGTATCACGTGCTCATCTTTGGATATCGAGCTTAACAGTGAGTCCAACTGGTTGTAGAACTCATATTTCGTCTGCATGGTTGCATTGAGTGTGGGAGCATATGCACTAATTAGGTAGGCGGGCCCTGTTGTGGTGTGTAGGCGAAGTGTAAGAAGCCTTTCAGTTCCCTGTTGGCAGGGTGCTACCATTCCCAAGAGGGTGTTTCGGACAGCAAATCCAACACCATGCTCTCTGGCTTCTTCCTCGCTTTTGCCCTGCCAGAAGAACGTGTAGTCCTTTTCTCTTAATGAACCAGAACCTGACAGCCGTGTCTCTTGTAAGGTGGCTATGTCTACATGCAGTCTTGCCAGTTCGTTGTTTATTACAGATGTTTTCCTGGCATCGCTGATATCGTTAAGGTCGTCTGACATCCCGGGTGTCAGCGTCCGTACATTCCAGGTCCCCAGCTTGAGGATTGGGGTTTTCCTTTTCGCTTTTTTATTTATATTTGTATTGGTTGGTGCATGAGTTTACAGTCTACTTGTCAGGCATGTGTGCACCCTAAGCCCTACGCACCCAGTAGGGCAGGCAGACTGTGGCGGGACAACACCTTATTGACTGGGGGCTGCCCAGCTTGAGGCGGGCGGTAGCTGTCCAATGAGGCAAAGATATCTCTCCCACCGTCGGAAGCAATCCCTGGCGCCAGCTCTACGCCAATTGAGCGGGTGGCTTATAACCGGTCACTACTACTTCCCGTGTTGTAGCGACGCTGTGAGGCGAAGCTGGAGTGTCCTCTCCAGGGTACAGGCCTGGGCAGGTGGTGTGGAGAGTCAGCTGTTGCCCGTGCAACAGACTCCCTCTCTCCACGCAGCTGAGTGGTCCAAGGGAGAGGCAGAGCCAGTACATCTTGGTATCAACTACGTCGCAGGAATTGCCAGAGAGACGTTGTAAGCAACGCCAGACTGCCTTCGGGATTCCGGCTCCTGATTTTTGATCGAGGTTTACTCCCCTAGCCTTTCTCATGAGTGGGTATGGCCACAAGGCAGCGGAGGTTTGGAGTCAGAGTTTTCTTTCTCCTAGATGAGCGGCCATCTAAAGCTGACGAGCCTCATCTGCCCGAAGCAACTTGTTTTGAGGCGCCAGTGGACCGCCTTGCACCCCTTCTCCTGTTAGTTGGGAACAGGCTTCGCCGGGCTTGTTTGGCAAGCCACACGTGAAGGCCAGGAGCTGGATTTGGCTGCCAGAGGCGATTAGAGTCGCAAGCCATTGAAGCATTTCTTGGGGTGAGGGAGCTTATCCCCTCACCCGCTCCGGCTTTGACAGCCCTTGAAGCCTTCATATTTATAACAACTGTGTAATTACTGTACACACATTATTTATTTTTTTAATGTGTAATAAAAAAAAATATTTTTAAAAAGTTATAAAGACTCATAAGCTATCAAACATAAAACACAATCGAAATTATTATTATATTTAAAATTAAAAATAAGAACTAAGAAAGTGATTAAAAAAAACATTTGTGCTATACTTGATTTTAAAAAAATACATTGAAACCTCTCATAACAAGCATTAATCGTCCAGAATCTTACTCGTTAAGTGAAATACTAGTTAAAGGAAACTACTTTTCCGAAAACAAATCAATTTAAATTTATATAATACGTTACATACTGAATGTTTTTCTCCAAAAGAACATTATTAACATTCATTTAAATTAAATTACTTATGAATCGTTAAGGAGTGTAACAACTTGGAAAACAATTCAAGGTCGTGCACAGGAGTTTCGTAAGTTCGAACGACCCCCTTCTGCGAATGTGTGCCCTTTTATTGTAACAAATGGATTGTTTTAGCAAGTTGACTACCGAAAATCAATGAACGAAAATAAATGCATTGAAAGATCCAGTCAGACTAGGCCTAGTGGTTTAGCCAGGCTTGCCCTCACCGAGTGGCTTATCTTAATCCGCCTGATCATTTTGTGCGGAAAACTATGTTTAGCATTTAGAGGCCGATCCGAAGATAACAAGTTCAGTGGATAAGGGAATACAAAAAAAAAGTATTGCTGTGTTTAGGTTAGTGAGCAAGCACAACGAGTAACTAATGTCCCACTTGTAGAAACCACTCCAAAAGAAAGTGAAGTTTTGTCACCAGGTATCTAAAATAAATGAACTCATTTTCATAATTTGCAACGACATCATTCAATAAAAAATTGTTAAAGAAATAAAAGAAGCAAAATTATACTCTGTTTTGTCATTTTGTATAAGATTTGTTGACAGCAAAAACAATGTAAGAAAAGAATTCATTTCTGTTGTTCCACTTATTCGAACCACGGGTGAGGCGATGGCCTTAAAGATCTTGACATTATTGAGAGGTTTGGGGATCCCACTACAGAATATGAGGGACCAATGTTATAATGGTGCCTCATCTATGTTGGGCTCTGTCTCAGGAGTTCATGCGCGTATTCTGCGAAAGGAACATTTGGGTGGTCTACACACACTGCAGCAAGCACCGTTCAAACAAAGTGATCACACATTGGTGCGGACTTCCCGATGTGCGTAACATGATTGACAAATTTAAAGAAACATGCATGTTTTTTAACAACAGCCCAAATCGCGAAGCCTTGTAGAAATACGTCATAGAAACAAGTATTCCATTTGACAGTGCTAAGCGGAAGGCACTTCTAGATTTGTGCAAAACAAGATGGGCTGAGCGCCATGAAGCATGCACACACTTCTATAAATCGTATGTTAACGTTGTTCAGACTCTAGAGATAATTTCACTGCCACATGGAAAACACAACGACCAAGTATTGGATCAAAGTTTGACTACAAATGGTGATTGGGACGCGGACATTAAGTCTCGACCAACGTCACTTCTTCATTCATTATGTAAATTCACATTTATTGTGACGTTTGTTGTAACGAACAAACTGTTATCTAGGCTGGAAGGATTAACAGTCCAACATTAGAAAAAAGCGATTGACATCATTCAGGCTATATAACGTATCGAAAACTTCAAGCAAAAGTTTAGAGATATTAAAAAAAAATGTAGATTATTATTTTATAAACACTTATGATCATATCGTTTTCATTGCGCAGTCTATAGGATTTGAAGCTTCAATGCCCATAATCGGCAAGCGGCAAATCTATCGAAGCAATGTGAGCGCAGAAATACCAATGCAACCCTATACCCGGAACTTATTTAAACCATTTCTGGAGCACATCCTTTCTGAACAAGATATGCGGTACTCTGGCTTAATCAGGACATCCTCACAACTGTTAGATCTTGTGTCAAGTGCTGTTAGAAATTGTACGTATGAAGATCTTAAAGGCGCTGTTGATTTATATGAGCACGATATGCTTTAAACAGACGTGCTGCCCGAAGATTTCGGCGGTTGAAAATTGAGGTTCAGCCAATTGAAAGAGTCAAAGTTACCCAACAAAATTACACGGAAGCTATAAACATTGCACAGAATCAATGTTTCCAAATATTTATTGCTTATTGAAAATCGCTTGTGTGATTACTGTATATTCCTGCACGTGTGAGCGAAGTTTCAGTACACTCCGACTTTTGCACAATTACATGAGATGTTCAATGGGACAGGAAAGACTTACCAAGTTTCCATTGATGCATATTATGTATGCTTTCAATATCAACGAGGACAGTGTTTTACATATATTTGTTAACAAAAACCCATGAAGGATTTACATCGATTTACATGGTCTAAAATAAACTTTATAGCATTGTGGTCTTCCGTCTTGTAAGTTCCGTACCACCATGTATTAATTTATAATTCTTCAACGCTTGCGCCTGCAGAATTCATCATTAACATGAAAAGAAATGAATAATTGAGTACTTGCATTTTAAAAAAAAACATTTTTGAAACTGTTATTTACAGTGTTAATTATTTATTGCATGAAAACCTACTTTTTGGACACTGTAAGAGGGAAGCGTAACTGGGTTTTCCGCGCCCTTGGCTCAATCATTTTTTACGCCCATTACAATAAATAGGAACAATAATAGATTATACAGAAACATTAATTATTGAAGGATTTGCCCTCGGCGCTCTTAGCAACTGCCCCGATGCCAAGTCGTTGTTACGCCTCTGACTGTACGCACTGAAAACATTATTATTTTTTTTTGCAAAACGAGGCAAAAAAGACAGAATTATTCATTAAACATTCTAATCCAAATTTGAAGTCATAGCACCATATATTGTAGGTATCTGAACATGAAATGTTTTCGCGCATGTTTGCGAATACCCCCCCCCCGCCCCCGAAAAAAGTCTGGGTACGGCACTGTCATTTTGGATTTTAAACAAAACGAGATCAGCGAAAATAAGTTTCGACTTCTCACAAATGATGTTTTCATTAATAGTGTCGTTTTGTAATCGCTTTTCGTTTATCCAAATTATAAGAACATCAAAACATCATCAAGAATACGTAACCGATTCGTAGACATTCTTGACACTCCCTTTGAAGCATCCATCTCTTAATTTTTTATTTGTTCTTGAGAATATTGCAGATCGTTGATGTTGACCGATTGTAAGTGCGCGCTAGATTAACTATGCTCAAGCTGTATACTACCTATCCAATGCTTTTTACGTTTCATGTCAGAAGTTACATTTTCTCTCTTATGATTGTTTTCTTGTGGTTTATTCTTCGAAGTCATTTTAACACAGGTTATTATACTTCGAACAAAAAAAAATAAACAAACTATGAATACAGTCTGATACAAAATTTATAAAAACGGGTGATCACACACGAAAACAATACGCTAACAGGCTGAGTGCTAAACACAGACTAATGCATCGGCTTTTTTGAAGTCATGGCTCACAAATGAATGTCGAGAGAAAGGGACTTAACTTTTCTGCGTAACTCGTTATGTAAATGTCGCTCGTTAAGGGAGCAACTTAATTACTCATTATGAGAGGTACTCGTTATGAGAGGTACTTGTTATGAGAGATTCCACTGCAAACATTAGTCGACTGCATTTAACTTACTTTCAAGTGATAATAGCTATTGATAAACTCTCACTTAGCCATCATATTAACGCAAACGTAATCTTCTACTGTTTTCTCATCAGCTATTTTATAATTATGCGTCCCTACTTCATCTTCATCGATCACAGTGATATATTCACTATCATCAAAAATGATTTCACCAATAACAGTTAAATATTCATTGTCCCATTTAACACTTTTTTTTAAGCTGTATATATTTATGGTAGTATTGGGGCAACATTTCAGCCAACTCATCATATTGATTGGTTCTTACATTCACTGTGGTATTATCAGCAACCAAAGAATCGTCTATAACATCATACTGACTTCTACCAGCAATGGCTTGATTGTCGGTGTTATTTATTAGGTTGCTATTACTTTCATAGCTTAATTTCATTTCTTCATAATTAATAGTTTCGTATAAATCAGAAGATGATTTACTTGCATATGCAGGCCTATCACAGGAAACTGTAAAATAGAACAAGATGCACATAATGCATTTATAATCGTAAACAAATGCAT
The DNA here is from genome assembly GCA_944989445.1 of Ampullaceana balthica. NCBI lineage: Eukaryota > Metazoa > Mollusca > Gastropoda > Lymnaeidae > Ampullaceana > Ampullaceana balthica. The sequence goes on along the minus strand of CALYLW010001223.1, from coordinate 163,256 downwards.
TATACCAATTTTCATTAGCAATAATCTGACATTAAATTTTACAAATATGTGTTAACATTTATTCGTCTTTTTTATTGAATTTAAAATAATAGTTACAAAACTTTCAACAGTCCATTATACTAGGTAATGTAACCGGAGATACCTGACAATTAATGGATTTTTTGTTGTACCTCACTTATACGATTACGTTGCATAGTGATATCTCATTTTCAGTGGTATACCTTTTCCTAAATTTGATCCTTTTGCGTAATAAGATTTCATTCTGTGTCGATTTCATTTCACCTGATTGAACTATATCCTCCTTTGTAATTACATAACTAAAATTGTTCCCGTTACTCATTGAAATACCCTTCTTCGTAGATTCAATTTCAACGATATGATTCCATAATTCAATACTGATTGACTTTACTGTCAATAGTGGTAAAGTGCGCGTATAATTAAATCAAGAATACAGTCTTACACGACTTCAAAACATGTGATTTTCCACTCGGGCCCAGAAGTAAGGGACTTTAGCTGTTCAACGCCCCATAGATCTTCAGTATAGACCATGGATTTTTAATGTATAATTTATTTCATTATTCATTCAATTACACTGTAGTCAATCTTTAAAACAATTTGAGCTCATTTAAAGATAACACAAAATACATCACCCCACCCCCCACCCCGGTTTTCAATGAGTGAATGTAATGAAATCCATTAAAAATGGTAATTTAATATGGGCTATGAAGTGTTTTGTGTACACAATTTTGTTTTAATCAATTAAACACCTGGCCGTCATTAATTAAAACATACTTTTTATTTATATTAGATCTATTGATTTTCCTCCAACCCTAACAGTTACAAGACTTTAAAGTATAAAACCCTTCCAGATTTTACTTTGGGTGGTGATGTTTACATGTGTCAAGTTTGGTCGAGATCCATCAATTAATATAGAACCATATTTGATGCGAAGACAATTAGCCTCATACAACTGTTTCATAGTATAATAAATATATATCATGATAAATTCTATAATTAAAACAAGAACTCAATGCTCTGCTTTTTTTATATCAAATAGTTTTAAATGGTATTTCCTGACAATGAATGATTAACCCCTATTTTACATCTTGGTATTTAGTAGAACTAGTAGCTTTAGAAGTATGAACAGTATTAGTATTAGTAGACGAAGTAGTATCAGTAGTAGAAATAGTTGTTTTAGTTTTACTAGTATTAGTGTTAATGTTCTTAATTTTTAAATTAGCAAACATTAATTACCCTTTCTCCTATAACAATAACCAACAATAACAATAATGGAAATAACAATAGTTCCAGCTCCAACACCAACACCCAGATACATTGTACCTAGTTGACTGCTGCTACTAAATCTGAAATTAGAACACTAATTAAATTTACTGTTTTAATATAAATTAAATAATTTTTCAACAAACTTTAAAAATAGAAAATTCCTACAGTAAACATATTAAGCTGGAAAATCGTCCGTGTCCACTTTTTTATTCCTTTACAAACAAATTATACATATTTAAAAAATAATAATAAAAAATTAGAAAACGAGTAATTCAATTATAGTCCTTCGGAGTTTTAGATTGTGAATAATCTAATTTTATAGGAAATAATTATTTGCATCCATTTTTTATTTCATAACATAAAGTTTCACAGTGTTAAAGAAAACTACAAAATAAACTATAAGTGATTCCTTTTAACTAATTAAATGTTTAATATTTAAATGCATTTATTATTTACCCATTTGTTTCTTTTTCAATTGAGAAACTGTAATTTAGAGTTGGGGGTATTCCATTGTCAATAATAAAAAAGTAGTTCGCCAAATGTTTCAAGTCTACTACAACAAAACTCAAATTCAGTAATCCATAAGGATACATCTTATCTTGATATGAAATACTGTATCCTAATCCTGAAGCATTTCCAACAGTGACATTAGTGAAGTTTATGATCAATTCATCGTTTTTAAATATTGAATATCTGTTTGGTTTTGGATAGCCATAAACATTTAGACTAATAATTACAGATGTATTTCTGTTCGACATTATCTGAAGTGTTGAGTTAATTGGAGTTTCTGTCAGTTTAATTGGACCTGTACATAAAAAAGTGCCATTATTTTCAACTTTTAATCCATGTAACGATCAATAAAAAAAAATGAAACATACAAAATGTGACTTGCTTTCAAGTCTACATTCAATGTGCATTCTCAAGATTATGACAAATACGCAATAAGTCTATCACATGGTCGTTTATCTTCTTGCTGCATCTAATAGTAACGTTTTCGCCTTTACAGCTTCGTTCTCTCCGATAGGATATACTTCCTGGAAGTGAAGTCATTTAAATTTTCATCAATGAATTCTTGTATCGTTAAATGTTGACAGCTAAAGTGTTGCTTTGATCCATTGGTTAATCATTCACAAATTTTGTTAGTTCTAGAAAGTCCTAATCACTTCTCGAGTTTCAAGTTGGAGTAATAAAGATAAACGCATATACTGTTCGGCCCATCATCGTTCGAGGCGTTCACGAATGTATGTGTTCTCGAAGCATGTTAGATTCATACCATCATTTTCCTAATTAAAGTTGTCTGCAAAATCTTCTGTAGGAGCAAATGAAGTAAGTGATATAAATGTTTCGAATTCAAATTAGGCTTTCATCAGGCAGTAATAAGTAAATTACTCTAGTTTGGTTTATGCCTTCAACAAACACAAAATGAATGTTAAGAGATAATGCAATATCATTGGAGCATTTTGAATATGCCACCACCTCGTAAGTATTTATAACGAATAATCATATCGGTAATCACATGATTGCCCATGACAAGAATTATTGAATACTCTGTAACAGATTGCGAATCATAGTGCACCAAGAAACAATAAACATGTACGTTTATATCATAAGAACATAAGCATATCATGAACAACATTATTTCTTTTGTATAACCTTCTAAATGCGTAGGCATATATTCCTTATAAGTATATGCAACATAACATTCATGCAGTCTAATGGTCATTATATTTCTTTACCTTTCCCACAAACCTCACCAGCACATGGTGTCCTGGTGTGGTCTCCTATTGTCTAGCCACCGAAACATGTCATTATTCGACGTGTTAGAGACTATTACCTGGTCTCAATTTTCTTCTCGTGACCTCTCTTTAGAGTCACAAGATGCTATTAATAAATTATATCCAGCTTACTTAGTAAACATTACGCTACCTTGTTTGTATTTCATTGGATAAATAAGAATTTCTATCTGTTTAAAAAATTCAAAACCTAACAATCAATGTGTTTTGAAGCCATGGTCTTCTCAAAGCTATTGTAATCCAACAAGTCAACTGCTTTTATTGTTGATACTTCATATATTTTTGAAAAAAAAATATTTTGCAGTATTTATTCTGAATTTTAGTATTACATTAACAGTCAAACCCAAATGGGTCTAACCAACCCGGTTCACTATTTACCGCCAGCACAGTATTTACATGTCATGCTGAGTATTTCCATTTTTAAACCAAACATTAAAAAACAAAATTACCTTCACCTTTCAAGAAAGCTTGGTAAATTTTTAAATCAATAATAATTTAACTACCGGGTCTCTTAAAAAACCTTTAACTGTAACAACTGTTTATACTTATTTTAATGGTATAATTAACTTTAGAGAAAAGATAACTGTTAGGTTTTTATAGAAACATGTACTAATTTAGTGTTTGATGTGTGTGCACAAATACAAATACAATGATACGTTACATATAGAACAAGCGATGTAATTTGTCAAAATATAACTGTTACATATATTGCAAAGTGATAGGGCGAGAACACAGGACATTACATTGTTTCACAATTATCTTAACAATGTCACTCACATTCCTTAAATATGGAGATCGTCTGATTTTCTTTTTCAGCAATACACATGAACACACAAGAGCTATTACATGACATATTGTAGGCTATTAAAACACTTGAATTCCTGGTTTCAATCAGTAATGAATTGCCATTTATTAACTTGAGTATAGGAGATGGATTCCCTTCAGTTTCACAATAAAGGGAAGGCTTTGAACTGTGACTCACTATGAAGGATGTACTTGATACATCGTTAACAGTAAATGTTTTTTACACTTCCTGGAACTAAAAGCAATTCGATTCATTACTAAAGAGACGCGTTTAAGATAATATTTTAACCGTAAAATTATAAGCAATTTAAATGTAAAACCTAAATAAATAAAAAATACAAAGTTATGATATTGATAATTCTATTTTTAATAATATAATATATAAATATATATATACTAGTAGACCCGTCGTGCGTTGCAACGATCAAAGTAAAAAGGAATAAATTTAAAGAAACCAATGAGTGGTATGTTTAAAAATAATTCTGAAGAAATCTTCGTGGAAGTGTGAAAAAAAAATCCAAGTTTCATAGCAAACGGATAAATAAATTAATAATTAAATAGCGTACAAAAGAAGAAACGATATTAAGGGCCCCGGCCCCAAAATGAGTGATATTATAGTTTTTTTTTATTGCCATTGTACTCATTTCTTAAACGTTTAAGATTTTATTCACTATTCAGTCATTAACAATCTTGACAAATAATGACACATGTATCCATTATTATACAAATTGAAATTAACAGGTGTTTTGAACTTTATATCTTGCCCAGAATGGGCCCTGGGGCCCTTAATGTTGTTTTTATCTATTGTACTCAATATATATTCCTCAATATCGTGTAAAATTGAATAGGGAATACAATGATTAAAGTTCAGTAAAAAGACTTTTTCGAAGGAATGGAAATTAAGAGTTCAGTGCCCTATAGTAATATAGGCTCTTAAGTTTTTATATTCTAAGTTTTGTCAAAATCCAGTTTTTTTCTCAATATCTAACTCTTAAACTACTTTTTATATACCTACAATAGGGGGAAAATAGCATTAAGGGGCCCTGGCCCATTCGGTGCAAGAGGTCAATTTCAAAAACCTGTTCATTTTAGTTCATTTTTATTGTGGCTATATTTCTCAAGCTCTTTAAAAAGTAAATAGGAAAAATATCTTAAACATATACGAAAAAAGATATTTGGGGCCCCGGCCACGAAGATATTGGCATTAGAAGTGCAGTGTCTATAGTATTTTAATATAGGCTACCAAGTTTTTGTGTGCAAAGTTTGGTGAAGATCTATTCATTTACTAAGTAGCTAACGTAGAAACTATTTTTTATATAGCTCATATAAGATAAAAACGACATTAAGGGTCCCAGGGCCCATTCTGGGCAAGATATAAAGTTCAAAACATCTGTTCATTTCAATTAGTATAATAATTGATACATGTGTCATAATTTGTCAAGATTGTTAATGACTGAATGGTGAATAAAATCTTAAACGCTTAAAAATGTGAATTTTTGGGCCCCCAGCCCCAAAGGAATGAATATTAGCAGTTTAGTGCCCTATAGTATTTTAATATTGGCTATCAAGTTGTCATATACACATTTTGGTTAAGATCCAATAATTTACACAGTAGCTAAAGCTTAAACTAATTTTTATATAGCTCGTATAAGCAAAACATGACGATATGGGCCCCCGGCGCCCCATGAGTGTTAAATTTTGAAAAAAGTGATAGTTACCATCCCGGGAGCATACTCAACAGTCTTGAAAAGTTTCATGACGATCGGGTGAATGGTTTAGACAGCTATAAAGGACATTCATACACACACAAACATATTTAAATATTTATATATATATATATATATACTTGAAAAATACCCGCACTTTGTAGCGGGAGTGTGCTGACCCTTTATCCAAGTATTAGGTGATGGTTATTACAATTTTTATTTGCCAAGTTAAATTTCAGATTCAACTATTTAGTTAAAATCTTATGAGAAACAGAGATATGCCATTTTACCGCGTGAGTTGTTTTCACTTAATGCAGTGCCTTTTAACATAACCTTACTATTCAAAAGATATGACTTATTAAATAATGATTCTTGCCGACCATAATAACTAAATTTACAATTTCATTCCCACTTGTACAAAATTAACATAACTTATATGTTTTCCGAAAGAGCTCTACCACCCTCGTCACTCAAAAATTTAATATATAATTACGAAACTGCATCGTATCACAATTGTAAGTTATATAATATTTGTAACCACGTCTATGAGATAAAGAACATGTGGCACTATCCCTTTAAAAGGCAAAAGCTAATTGACTCATAGCGCAAATAAACAAAATTATAAATGTACTTTCTAAAATACTATTTTAAAAAAAAACGGTCGTATTAAAATGATATAAAAAATGTGCACACCATATTTAGACATATAGAAAGCTGGCCGCATAAAATAAAGTCTTGTTATAAAGTAAATGTACTGGACCAAAATAACTCTTCATTTTGACGTATTCATAATTGTCTAAACAGGGAAATAATATTTAACATTTTTATGTCTCTATATTTTACGATTTATATTTACGGTTTATAAGCAATGTGTATAATTTCAAAAAGGAATCTTTTTTTTTGTTCCCTATTTCGGATAAGGCATCATATTTTGTAAATTATATTCAATGCACACACACACACCAGATTTTATATCTGAAAAATAAAATACATTAAAAAAAAAGATTCAACCGTCTGTTAATAAGCGCATCTTAAAAATGATTAAAAGGCAATTTTAGAAATGGCCTATGCTATTCTGAATACAAAGGAATGAACATAAAAACATATTCAATTCGCAATTCATATTAATTAAGCGTTTTCAGGATCACTTCATTAAATTTAGTCAACTTTTGTTAATACGTTCGGTAGCGAAAGTTTATAATGTATAGTGTATATAAAGCTTAAGTAAACAGTTTTAAAGTGTAAGTTTATTTGACATAGGCCATCACTTTCAACATAAAATAAACTCGCTACATCTATGGTTTTTAATTAAATGTCGAGTTATGAATTAAATTTTTAAAAAATCCCAATTTTATTCATTGCATGTAAAATATTAATACAATGCATCGTGAAAATAATTGAAATAAAATAATTTAAACGCATATGTAATATATAAAGCTCAGTTGATATTTTTATGTTTGTTTGTTTGTATCCATTAAAAAAAGGCCACTGCTTTGTTGACATTTTTCCAAAAGATCTCTGCCACTGTCGTCACTAAAAAAGCTCTTATATATTTACGACACTGCAATGTAACACAATTGTAATTAATACAATATTTGCAACAGCGTCTATGAGATAAAGATAATAAAGATAAATAAAAAAATTAGGCTATATTCCTAATTTTAAAAAAACAAACAAAACAAATCAATTTTATGTTAAAAATGCATGTGAAACCATCACAATAATCGATTTTAAAAATGGCCTATGTTAATCCATCATCAAAGGAATGAACATAACATATTCAATTCGCAATACAAAATAATTAAGCGTTTTCAGGATCACTTTATTTAGTTTAATCTACTTATGTTAATAAGTCCGGTAGCCTAAGTTTAAATAGTATAAGTGTATAGGTTATGTAAAAGACAACAGCTTATGTAAAAGACAAACAAAATATAAATGTTATATTAATAGGACACAGCTAAATTTAAGATGCGTACACGAAAATGTGCGCACAGTAATCAGGCGATAAAAGATTTTAAAACGTGCACCGCTAAAAATGAAGCCTTGAAAAAAATACTGACACAATTATTACATAAATAGGTTTTTCATTAAATGTCGAGTTATGGAACAGAAAATAATTAAAACAAATTCGCAATTAAATTTAAACGTGTAAACAATTAAATCTAATGCATCGTGTGGCAGTTGTAATTAAATATGTTTACGTGTCTATCTAATATATAGAAAGTAACAGTAAAGAAAATGACAAATCTTTGTACTACACAGCTCAAATTATGAAGCGTACACGAAAATGTGCGCACCGTAATTAGACATTATAATATTTTTTCAAATGCGCACGGCTGAAAATAAAGTATTGGCATTGGGGAAAAAAAACGTCACCAAAAGTAACTCGCTTTGAACGGCATTTGAACGTCCGCGTAAATTTGTTCAATACAGAAATGAGGTTAAATTTTTTATTCTTTGTCTCTGCATTTATCTGATTATTTAATTTACGGCATTCGGGCAAAAGGGACAATTACAAAAACTAACTTAAAACCACCTTCAGGGTAAAAGGAACCGTCCTGCCAAATTTGGTCCCCGTCCGTCATTTGGTTTTTCCGTGATTGTCTAACAGAAAGTCGAAAAGTGAAACATACAAACATTTGAGCTTTATATATTAGATATATATATTTACAATGGAACCTCCGTATACGTCCTTAATATGTTCCAGACACATAAACGTATACCAAGCATGACGTATACGAAATTTATTTTTAGCATAAGAAATTAAGGCACATTGATAAATCCGTTCCCATAGAAAAGCATATTATTATTATTAAGATATGAAACATTTATGATTTATTGGCGTAGTTTTGAAAAATAATTTAAACATTTCTTAATACTAAAAGACATAAATACAAAGAACTTAAATACAATAAATAAAAATATAGCCTCTCTTTATCTTGGTGAGACGAGTCAAGAGCTTGCTAACATGGTGTTGAGAAGGAAATGTTATTGTTTAGGAGGAAGGTCGGCCTTAAATAAAACTTCTGGAACATGATATTCATTGGTTTTTTTTTCGATTTTCAGCCTCTTTCCCCTAGTTTATCATGGTTTAGGCTAGCTAGGTTTGACTTTTACTTAAAATCTGTCTATAGAACTTTGCTTTTGCATTTTCTTTAGAATGTTTCGAAAATGTGACATTATCTGGTCAATTTTTTTTTAATTTCCTTGGCTTCTCTCATTGATTTTTTTCAGAGCTCATGTTTAGTGAATTTAAGTAAATTTTACCAGTTTTTGTGCAAGTCATTCAGTGTAATGTAGCTACTTAAGTACTTAAACGCATGAGTGGTGGAACAGGACGTAGTGTTGTTATTCTTCCAAGTTACGCAAGCACTTTTTTGTCTGCTTATTTTTTATTTTTTTTATTTATATATTTTTTATTTATTTTTTTTTGGGGGGGGGGACTTTTTGTGTCTGTTTTGTTGTTGTTGATATCTCAGTTTTACACATACAATATCTAGCACGCACGCCCGTCGTGCAAAAGTTCGTATACCAAGCAAAATGTTCTGCGTGAAAACATGACAATACCATTTGGACTTATGCAGAGTGGAAGTATACCGAGGTTGCACTGTATATATATAAAATTACGAAATTGATAATTTTTTTTTAAAAGGTTGTTTATCTTTAGAAGCTACTTATATATACCTTAAATTTGCTCTTAATACTTACATAACACAGAAAAATTGTAGAAAATTTTTTCACTTTTCCATTGCCAATTGCTAATTGCCTGGCAGTAAAACTCTGAGCAATAAATAATTTTTTTTTAAAAATGCTTACAGAATATAAAACCATAATTGTTAAAAGAATGAACTAATTTATTGAAACTACTAGATAATTCTAACAGACAAGGAATAAATAACAATCAAACATAAAGAATATTAATATCTTTTTCAAACTTAACTGTAAAAACTTATTATTTTTTTTTACTTTAAAAGAAAATAAATTATTTGCAGGTTTTACTATAGGGAGTTCCCTGTTCTGTTTCGTACGCTTTTCCAATGATTTTAACATCCTCAAAAATATTCATATTAACATTTTAAAGCACATATCTATAACTATAAAGTGAATATGTCAACAAATCAAATGTATTATACGTGACTTGTTGCTACAAAAAATATAGTTTCTCTTTAAAATATCGTCTTTCATTGTTCTAAATTACCTGAGCGACCCTTTTCGGCTCTTTGTGTCAATATGTGAGTCGGGTTTCCATTGTGCATCTGATCATTCATGTAGTACCAATTAATAGAAACATTTATAGGATGGCTGGTTACTTCTAAACAAGTACATGATACCATTTTGTTTTCCTGTACAACTTGTGCACAATTTGATAGTGAAACTCTCGGAATTTCTAGAAGGTAATTAGATGAATCAAAAATAATAATAAACAAATAGAAAAAATAATATATATATATATGATTCCGTGTAACACTTTGAACTTTACACTGGGTTACAGAGTTATAAAAAATATAAACTTTATTATTGCTATTATGTTGTTTAAATATTTACAAAATGAATATATTGAATAGATCAAAATAATTTGTTTCTTTTTAGATCTATCGTGTACTGTAATTATATATTTTTAAAAAAAATTGTAAATGCAAAATTTAGCAATTGTTTCCTATTTAATTATTTAAAGTTTTTTAGATATTTTTCATATTCATTGTTCATAAAACTCGGCGTTAAATTGTAAAAAGTTGCCTTTTGAAACAACGCGTATTTCTTAATGTTTCTAAGAAGAGGAAGGAAGGAGAATTCCTAATAGGGCTTAACCAGATTCATTTTTATTTTTAAATCCGGCCTTAGCCAGAGTTGGCCAGATTTATGAAGTTAAAAACGACCAGAGTTAGTGTCATGAAATATAGTATTCCCCAAAATAAAGTCTCCTCGGAGAGTTTATTTTAAAACAAAGGCTCAAAGTTTAAAATAGATCATCACCTTAATTATTGGAAATTATAAATAATTGTTTTATTAAACTTTATGACACACACTATATGTTGTATTTCTTCTACATGCATTTGTGTATGATTATTGGAAATTCAACAATTTTAAGCTTATTCAGGGGCGTAACAATTCATGGGCTAAGGGGGAGTATGCACGAAGATACACATTTTTTTTAGAGTTGGCTCAATGCTCAGAGTTATTTAAAAGAATAACAGACAAATGAACTGAAATACAAAAAATGATCAAGTAATACGAAAACTTGACACCGAAATTTTGGAACAAGAATTTCTTTACGTTTGTGAGTAGAACATGTGTCAAGGACCTAAACGAAATTAGCGATTTCTATGTTTGCATTAAAATAATTCAAAAACATTATTACTGTGAATCAACGGTAGCGTTTACTAAATTTACAGCAGAAACGTTAACAAATCCAAGTATCCAAGGATTGTAAATTTATAAACTTTTAAAGTTGACTTTTAAAATATAGTAAAAATAGTTTTTAAATTGGATTACTTTTAGTGTAGCCGTCTCAGAACACAACACAGGCCAAAACTTGGACAACATAAAAAAAAACAGGTTACACGATTAAATTCATTGTATAGCCCAGATCAAAGTACTCTGGAGATCTGGGTTAAGGTGAGGCGCTTAGTTCGCTTGAGAAATGCGTTTAGGTGTGCGGAATTAGTTAAACATAATGTTACGGAATGTTAGAATCCGCAAGAGTTTTATTGTTAGCTTACAGGTGGGCTTGTTTATTGATGAAATGCGGCAGGAAAAAGCAAAGCGTCATATTTTAAGAGGGTAAAGACTTTCTAAATGTCTTAGTAGATAGATTGCTTCAAGACAGGCAATGATTGCCATTAAATGTTATTATCGATTCATAATTTGCTGAGGTATGAGGAAACCTTCAAGTTCTAAGCAATTTCAGGCCGAAACGCGGCTCTTCTGTGTTCACATTTCAGCTCGTGTGCAATTTATGAAATATATATTACAAGAATTACTGCAAGATTTTTAAGCAAGGTTTTATGACTCATAGAGCTTCACTCCGACTCATTTTGTAAAATATTTTAAAACGGCTCTCATTTACTATTGGTCTGGCCACCCGTAATCTCATTAGTTATTTTAATGTAATATCACGCAAAAGGAGGCATTAGGGAGTAATGTATTTGTGTGGTATGTATGTATGTACTTATGTTTGTATGTATATATGTATGTATGTATATATGTATGTTTGTATGTATGTATATATGTATGAATGTTTGTATGTATGCATGCGTGTTTGCATGTATTTTTAATATATCTTCTTATTAGATTTGATTGATAAATCCTGCAATATTAGTTAATAGATACCATCTGTGGCGTAGCATACGCCGCAGACTTATTCATCATAGATAGTGCAAAGGACGGGGGGGGGGATGGTGAGAGAATGGACACAAACATCAGCGCGAAGTAATGAACTAAAATCGAGTAAACGTGGAGACATGCGCACTGTGGTTGTTGTTACATATCCCCCACCTTTGACTACTATCCCTTGCCAACCATAAACTGTGATTGACCGATCCTAGTGAAGGTTAGTCAAGTTCGCGAAAAATTGGAAAAGAACGGGCAGAAATAACATTAAAAAAATTCCCTCTAGGGCTTGAACTCAGGACTTTCCGAGTGCAAGGCAACGTGATAACCACTACACTATGAATCATATGTTTCTCTGTGAAGGAACAGCGCAAGTGCACGCCCGCCCCCCCCCACCACCACCCCCACACACATTTTTTTCCCTTTCATCCTACTACGCTTACCAACTGTGATTGTTCGACCCCAGCGAGGGTCATTCGTCATGCTTTTTGCACATACTCGCTTTGCTGAATTAAAGATATATATTGTAATGAATATTTTTATGTTTTTTTTAAAAATAATATTTTCTTACTATAATTGCAATAGTAGCTTAATTCTAAACCCATAGACTTCTTCATATTGTGATAAACACAAACAAAGGGAAAATACATAGTTTTACATTCGTAGTCACCCCTTTGGAAAGTATCACTTCGTGCGGTCAACATAACCAAGACCCCCACCCCCCTTGACACCCCTGCGTCTCATACCACACTGCCAAGCCTAAAGAAATATAAAACACACACACACACACACACGAAATAATCAGTTCATAGGTAGAAAAGGTAATGGGCGTAACACAGTTTTTTTTTCACCCTCGTGCGGTTTCTTAATTGGGTCGCTCACACACCCTTTTCGCCGACTTGAATAGTAGATTTAAATTGAGTCTACTGAACGTTGTAGCCCGATCTTCTAGATATTTAGAAACTCTCTCACTCTTTAAACACCTGACGTTTGTGCGGCTTTACCGTTTATAGTTACATAACAAACCAATGCCTTTAAAAGGTATTATCCTTGTTTTATGAAACATAAAAAACTGCCTTTATACACCCAAAAACTATCCGTGGGTCAATTTGTACAGAGGTGAAAAAATTAAAGTAACTAATCCATTTTTGAAAATTGTTACGACCCTGAAGTGTGTCAGATGGTGTGGTCCTCATCCCCTTATATAACTCTTTATCTTCGCAACCACCATAAATTGCATTAAAGTAAACATGTGTGAATATTACTATATTACAATTGTAATTATTGGTTATTCCTTTGTTTTTGAGTTTTCTTTTAATCATATTATTCTAATACATATGTATTTTTTGTAATAGTTCTTTTAATTACATATACACTCAAATTTGTATTTATCAACAATTATGTCGTTTAATTTTTATTACTAATGTGTTGTCCTTGAATATATATATATATACACACACACATATAAGTAGTATAAGATGGCGTATTCAGGTATTAATGACCTCCACCACCAGTGGTGGATGACCTTTGACCTACTTTCCGGTGGTGGATGACGTCACTTCCGGTTCCGACCAATATGGCGTACTTCCGGTTCAAGATGGCGTCACTTCCGTTTCCGGTCAAGATGGCGTACTTCCGGTTCAATATGGCACCACTTCCGTTTCCGGTTCAAGATGGCGCCACTTCCGGTTCCGGTCAAGATGGCGCCACTTCCGTTTTCGGTCCAAGGTGGCATGGTTTCGGTGGGTGGGTGCCAAGATGGCGACCCGGACACGTGGTTGGACAAGAAGGCGACCGGCAGGTCATGTGATGTTGGTAAAGGGCAACAATCGTGTAATTGATAAGTATTTAAATAATTTTTTGTTATTTCCCTTTATTTGGTATTTTGAAATTATATTTTGAGGGGAAATAATCGTGTAAATTGAGTTTAAAAACATAATTTTTTATTTTATTTTGAGGGGAAATAAGACTGTAATGAATTAAGTATTTATAAAGTTATTTCCCTTTTGTTTTTTTTTGTTTTTTTAATTTTTTATGCAGTGGTTCTCAAGGTATAACAATACTACAATGTAACTAATTACAACGACAACACAAGGTAAAACAAAACAAGTAACGTACAATTTTTTAAAACAAACATTTATTCCATATCGATATCTGTATCAACATCAAACAACGAATTGTAATCAAAATCATCGATTACAATGTTTGAGACAGCTGTCTCTTTTGAGACAGCTGTCTCTTTTGGTGTTGTTGCTTCTTTGGGGGTCTTTGTAGCTTCCGCTTCTGGTGGGGTTGGTTCATTGGGGGTCTTTGTAACTTCTGCTTCTGGTGGGGTTTGTTCTTTAAGGGTCCTCAGCGCTTCTCGTCTCAGGGTTCTCCGCGCCTCTCGTGTTTTATGGTACAGGAGAACCCTCCGGCGAATTTTGGTGTAAGCCGTGTCAATCAATTCGTCCTTGCTGAGGACCCTATCCATGGCAACTTTTAGTTGTTCGTCAACTAGTTCTTCAAATGTGTTTGTCGTCAGACAAGAATGACCGAGCTGGTTGGCCTGATCAGTTTCACACCCGCAACAAAATCTCTCTTTATCCTCCATTTGCTTACAAAGTTTTTTTTATCATATTGTAGGTCATTCTATGTAGAAAGATTTTTAAGAAAAAATAAAAATAAAATAATTAAATAGAGAAATAAAATTTTTTTAAAAATGTTGTAAAAGTGAAGTTATGAAAGCCATATAAAATAGGAGTAAAGAATTTCAACGACAACACATCTAATGATGGATCCTAGGTGGAAACATCCCTTTACAGCCCTTATTGCGGGTCCAACCGGGAGCGGGAAGACTGTGTTTGTAACAAAGATGTTGACACATTTAGCTGCCATGGTCGAGCCCACCCCAGAGGAAATTATATGGTGTTACGGCGAATGGCAACCGATCTACAACATAAAAGGCGTTCGATTTATGGAAGGACTACCGGATATCGATCAGTTGTCAGAGGGTGATAAACGTCGTCGGTTGGTGGTAATTGATGATTTAATGTCTGAAACAGATGACAGGATTACAAAATTGTTTACTAAAGGTAGTCACCACCGAGACATCAGTGTCATGTACATTGTTCAAAACCTATTCGGTAAAAATAAAGAACAAAGAACGATAAGTCTCAATTCCCATTATATCGTACTATTTAAAAATCCCCGAGACGGATCTCAGATTACCTATCTGGCGAAGCAAATGTACCCTGGTCGCGTTTCCTATGTTCAAGAAAGTTTTAAAGACGCGACAACCGCTCCCCACGGTTATTTGTTACTCGACCTTCGACAGGAGACCCCGGATCAGCTGAGATTACGGACGTCTATATTCCCACACGAAAGACAAGTTGTGTATATCCCTAAATAAGAATGTCGGAAACCTTAAAAAGACAAGGAGAAATGTTACGTTTTTTTGTGTCGGGCTAAGGCACCCGGGGTAAAAGCTGTTGTTAAAAACGCCTCTCCGCAACTCATACAAACTCTGTGCGAATGCTGTCACAATGTCTTAAAAGGCAATGTACCACTTACACCCGCCCAGAAGCGACGTTTGCAGCGCCACAAAACAAGTCTGAGAGAACTCACCAAAAAGAAATTGTCGGTCAAAAGACGGAAACAACTCTTTCAGAAAGGTGGATTTATCGGTGCCTTATTGGGTCCTGTTTTAAACGTGCTTAGAGGAATATTGAGTTTTTAACCATGGCCAAGAAAATGATTTTGATCGATCCTCGTATTCTAGATTCTATGACTCAAAAACCTTATGTACCACCCGACACACTAAACGATAGCCTCCGAGAATTGGATGTACAAATGCAAGAAATTCTAAACAGAGAAGATTTGTCACCACGCGACAAAGTACGACAATATCAACAAACGTTACAACTTTATACAAATAGGCTCGCCGAATACAGACACAAACCTCTAGGATTAGTGGACACAGTTACACCACCACAACCACTAACTTCACAACCGCCGATAAATTTTCCAATGGGAACCGACCAACAATAACTCTTACCTACCACGCCACATGAGTTTAAAAGCGAAGACATCGGTGAAATTCTTGATTCATCTAATGCAAAAAGACAATCGAACGACGTTACCAAGGAAGGTACTAAAGAGATAGATTTATCACCCCCGGCTAAACGAACCAGAGGTAAAAAGAGTAAAATACCAACCCCCGTCAAATGGGACGGTGGTAACGAGAACAAAACCCAGTCAGATAGATCACCTCTAACTAAACGTATCAGTAGTAAGAAAACTAAAATTCCAACACCTGTAAAGTGGGACGGATGGAAACCACACAAAAATTAAGAAAATATTACTATGATCCGAGTAGACCCGGGGCGTATGGAGGAGCTGTGGCGTTGCAACGCAACCTTTCTAATATTGGTACAAAGGTGATTAAAGAATGGCTAAGTCATCAAGATACCTACACTTTACATAAACCGATTCGGCGACGTTTTAATAGGCGTCGCATCATAACAGGTGGAATAAACCAACAGTTTCAAGCTGATCTCATAGATATGAGAGCCTTACGAAAATACAACGATGATTTTTCTTACCTAGTGACATGTATCGATGTGTTTAGTAAGTTTGCGTGGGCTATACCAATAAAGACAAAAACCGGTAAAGCACTGGTGGAGACCATGCGTCAAATATTCGCCACGCACAAACCGATAAATTTCCAAACAGACAAAGGATCCGAGTTCGTCAACAAAACCTTTTTGAAATATCTTAAAGACGAAGGAGTGCATTTCTTTACTACGGAGAATGAGGATATCAAGGCGGCAATCGTGGAGCGGTTCAATCGCACCTTAAAAGAAAAAATGTGGCGATACTTTACAAAAACAAACAAGCTTAGGTACGTGGATGTGATAAAAAACTTAATTGAAAACTACAATCGCTCTTATCACAGGAGTATACGGATGGCCCCGTTGGATGTTAATTTGGGTAACCAAGAAGTTGTGTGGAATAACTTATACGAAGCAGTTGACGCTCCATGTAGAAAAGTATTTACAGAGGGGGATAGAGTCAGGATCGCTCAAGCGAGACAAACTTTTAAAAAGGGTTATACCCCTTCGTGGGTTGAGGAACTTTTTACAGTCAGCCGTGTCAACACAAGAGCAAAACCTATTACCTATATTTTGAAAGATGATTCGGGTGAGGAACTTAGAGGAATTTTTTACAAAGAGGAACTACAGAAAGTTGGGGAGAAGCACGTTTATCGAATTGAAAATATTTTGCAAACACGACAACGAAAGGGGTCCACCGGCAAAGAATATTTAGTGAAATGGTTCGGTTACAACCCATCATTCAATAGTTGGATTTCAAAGGAACACCTCTCAAGATATAAAGATTAGTGATATGGAAAGTCCAGATACAGAAACACCTCTTAATCAATTTGAGGTAGGGGACGATGAGTTGGATAGATTGAGAACAGCAGCTGGTGGTAGTGTTGATATAAGACAAACATCGTCTATATCCAACACTTCAGTCGGTTCCACCATCTCTCAATGGCTCGTTAAACTACGGTCACGCCCAGAAATTGTTTTCCTTTTTCAAATGTTGGTTATATACATCGTCATCCTTGTCTCACTATTTAATCTGACTCGAGGAACCGGTGACACACAGGAGGGAAAGTTGTGGCTTGTTTTGCTGTCAAGTTGTCTAGGCTACATATTACCTAACCCCAAGATTACAACACGAGATACAATACCGAATCAACAATGAGTTTTTATGTGACGCTGCCAAGCAATTCTTCGCCCAAATTTATTTCCAAACAACCAGGCCGGTCACTTTTTCGTTAAACTACCGCAGACGATAGATGTGAATTCACATTATGAAGTTGGGTTGGTTGAGATTCAGTTTCCAAACAGTTTCTGTAATGTGGAAGAAGATGATATGTGGATTCAATACTATCCACCCAGTGAAGCAGGCCTAGACCCGAAAGGACCTTTACATTTAGTTGTTCCCCCTGGTATGTACAGTTCACTGGACTCCATTATTATTGGATTGAAGCGACAAATATTAATAATTGAGAGTGTTGTGGGGAAAATGGGGATAATTAATATTAATTATAACAAAGCGACCAAAAAATCGTGATAAGACTAAACGAGCAAGGCGCCGAAATGAGAATGAGCGAGAAACTGAAAAAACTTTTTGGTTTTCCGTACAGTGAGTTGAATTACCAAAGACCCCAACTAAACGGTGAATCCGGAGAAACAGACATAGATGATGAGTTAACCAATGTATTTGTTTATTGTAACCTGGTTGCCCCAAGACCTGTAGGTGATGTCATGGTTCCATTGTTACGAACCGTACCAATTACGGAGAAGACTTCACTTTCAGTATTTCGTATTTACGACAAACCCCATTACATGCCATTGAGTCGTTTTTCGTTCGACACCGTGGAAATACTTTTAACCAACGATCTTGGTGAGATCATTCCATTCATCACGGGAACGTCGGTAGTGACACTACATTTCAAAATTCGAAAACATTTTGATCTGGAATAAAACAACAGAAAATGGTGAGGCATACTCCATTGCACCGAAGTCCAAAACTGTACGACGATTTTTATTGTAGTCAGGGTGGTTATGGACTCCCTGTTTTTATCGGTGGAAGAAATCAAAGAGGTCACGGTATTGGTAGTTTCTTCAGTGGGTTGGGTCGAATGGTTCTCCCGTGGTTAAAGACAGGTGGAAAGGCGTTACTACGAGAAGGTGTCAGTACCGGTTTGCAAGTGGCCAACGAAGCGTTATCTGGGAGAAATCTGGGAGAGTCGCTTAGGGACCATACCAAACAGGCCGGGAAGCGCTTACTACAACAAGCAGCTAATCACGTCACTAGTAACCAATCAGGTAGCGGTATTAATCGACAAAGAAGAAACAAGAGGGCGACAGGTGCACCACCAGGGGAGCCTTTTAGCAAAAGAATAAAAACATTAAAACGACAACACATCGCTCATAAGAAGCCGCAGAACAACAAGACGAAACATCAGTCGTATTCCGATATATTTGCTTGATCATGGCACTTATTCACCCCAACTCATGCGAGTGTCTACATTCTGGTTTGGACTTATTTAGCATACCTCCTACACAAACTGCCGTGGAAGAGGGACAATTTATAGAGATACACCCGTTAGCTTCTCTAGCCCCCGGAGCGCCCATAGAATTTGCTTTATCTGGAAGTGGTGAGGATTATTTGGATTTGTTCAATACATTTTTACACGTGCGTGCCAAAGTAACTTTACCCAATGGTGACAGTTTAAAACCAGACACCGAGGTAGCACCCATCAATTATTACTTGCATAGTTTATTCTCTCAAGTGGATGTTTCTCTAAACGATACATTGATTACACCTAGTGAGAATACGTATCCTTATCGAGCGTACATAGAAGCCACCTTAAACTATGGGGAAGATGCAAAAAATGGTTCACTATCAGCCGCCCTTTTTCACAAGGACACGTCAGGACTATTTGAGGACGTAAAAGGCGACGATAACATTGGGTTAAAACAGAGAAGAATGGCAGCGAGCAAAAGCCACGAAATTGATATGATGGGAAGATTACACTCAGACATTTTCGTTCAAGACCGGTACATGTTAAACGGTGTAGATGTGAAAATTAAGCTGACACCCTCTAAATATAATTTCAACCTTATGGCGGAAGACCACACCGTTGGTTTCAAATCTGTTATAACATATGCTACCTTGGTCGTTCGAAAAGCTAAAATTAACCCAGCCATCTCTTTGGCACACGAAAAGGCGTTAACCAGAACAAACGCAAAGTACCCATTCAAACGAGTTGTACTGAAGACATTATCGATTCCCAGTGGCATGCACTCGTTTATTCAAGACAATTTATTTCTCAACCAAACACCCACGAGACTAGTGATAGGTTTAGTAACATCAAAGGCCTTTAATGGGTCATACACGGCTAACCCCTTCAATTTCTTTCATTTCAATCTGACTTATTTAAATGTGAGTGTCGACGGTCGCACCGTGTCCGGAAAACCCTTAACAATGGATTATGATAATAATCAATACGCTCGAGTCTTTTTTGAAACTAAATTGGCGCTTGGACTTGTTTGTAGAGACGCGGGAAATGAAATCAGCTACAGACATTTTAAAAATGGTTACTCCCTGTATAGCTTTGATCTAAGTCCAAGTTTACTTGACGGTGATCAATTTGAGATGGCGAAATCGGGACCAGTGTCCGTTGAATTTAAATTTTCAAAAGCCACAGCTGAACCTTTACAAGTTATAATCTACGCGGAGCAGGACTCAGTCCTCGAGATTTCCAAAACACGTCAAGTTTTAACTGATTACACAGCTTAAGAGATGAATACTCAACAGATACGAACCATATTAGAAAGTGATGTTTTTGTTCGACGAATTCCTATCGTAAAAGTTTTAGCCTGCGACCAACTACCAACACAACTGGTACGAAACCAACCCGCAGCGTTTATCATCAACACTGATGCGAGCAATCTACCCGGCTCGCATTGGATTGGATTGTATTATAATGGTGTTGGAGAATTTACATATTTCGATAGTTTTGGATTTGGCCCACTGAACTCGGAAATTGTATGTTTTATTGAAAACAACTCAAACAGACCATTTCTTTACAATTCTCGTGTTTTACAAGATATACGTAGTGACACGTGTGGACTATACGCGATATATTTCATTATGATCAAAGCACGTGGTGGGAGTATGAGACGTGTTCTTCTACCCTTTCAAACAACCGGTCGAAGACAACACATCAACGACAGAATAATTATCCGCCTAACACACCGCTGGGTCTATACATAAACACACCCACCTCACCCCGCACTATATAAACGAGTTCATTCCTGCGAGGTTACAGTACAAAATCACATCGTTACTTGAGAACCATGACCAACGCCAACGAACAATGGTTACTTGTTACGAGACCCGATAATAAAGTAGTTGGTGATTTAAATCAATATCGCACTGGTTTAAAGTTAGCATCTGTATCGCTATACATGGATACACCAATATTACACCTGAGACGTTATTATGGTGAACAAGATTTAAGATTTCCTACTCAGTGTGGAATTTCAATGAGTCGGCGCGGATTTGAACAATTACTAGTTTTGCAGAATGAGATACTAGCGGCTTTCGATCGTCTACAAGTATTACAAACATTAACATCAACCACAACAGAAAAGTCGACACAAATGTCAGATAAACTTACACAAACCTGTGACATACAAACAATACCATCTTATTCACCGAGGGATACAAACACAAGTTCAAGTATCGGAGTAAACAAAACAGCGGACCCACGGCAGAAAAAAAGAAAACGTCTTGTCTTATAGAATAAATATTGTTTGTCCTCATAATACTAATAAAAATTGACGATAAAGTATACAAAGAGTCTGTTGTCTTTTTCATGTACTGTCATCTTTATGTGTCGTATGTCTGTATATCAAAACTCACTTGTAATCTGGTAAGAGTCTTTAGTATTATAAAAGAAATACGTTGCTCAAATGTTTGAGTGTAGAGAATTCAATAATATTAACTTTCAAACCAACCACCTTTTATAGTTGAATATACACGACACGACAGGTCACAAAATACCCCCCCTCCCCCAGTTAATATTCCAGATTAATAAAGCTGGACATTGGTCATACCCTAAGGGCATAACGTTTTGGTTATCTAGTAACAAAATTTCCTTGCTAATTCGTTTGGATTAAAAAATAAAATTTAGTTGGGTACAGACCACGCCAGCACATAATTACCATTAAAAAAGTTATTTAAAAAACCAGGGTCGGGGCCAGGTCAACACTTAAAACCTGCTTAAAAATTACATTTCTCTGGACACTGGTCACGAGCCCGGGGCATAATGTCTGGTTACCTGGTCAAAATTTTCTTCGTTAATCCTTCCGGATTAAAAACCACGGCCCACTGATGGTAACGGTACTACCCTCAGGGTATGATGCGTTGGTTAGGGGATTATAAAAGCTCGTTGTTAATCCAGCATTGAAGAAACTTCAATTAGACTTGGCTAGCGGTCACGACCCCACGGTTGGTTTTGGTGGCGTGTAAAATATCATGAGACTTACAGTTGTGTATAAATTCACTAACATGTTTCGATATAGTCACAACTTCTTTCGACGTGGTAACTGCTCCAACACCTGTGTTTTTCTAAGCACTAGGCTGTTTTTATTTCCATTAAAAGGTAAGACCACGCTTTAATTTATTTTTTTTCTTTTCTTTTATTTTCTTTTCTTATTATTTTGTTATTATTTTATTATTTTATTTTTTAATATTATTTTTATTTATTTTAAATTTTGAGATAGGGACTATGTCGTTGGCATAAGAGATATAGATACAAACAATGTTTACCCCTACTAACCGGGAAAATTTTAAAACTTTATTTATTTCGTCTCGTCTATATACAGATGGACCAATCCCTTGTAAGCACATATCATCAATGTTCGGAGTGTAAAAGCTGCTTTAGACGAGTCGATAGTTTAAAAAGACACATGGACACCGTTCACGGGACAACCCGACACAATTGCGTCATCTGTAATCGTCCCTTTTCAAGAGCAGATGCTCTAAGAAGACATAATATGAGAGCTCACAATATACCTGTGGCTACACAACCACAGAGCATCTGCCCAACGGTGTCCACACCTGTCGAAATAAATTCTATGTACACCGAGCTTTACAACACTAGTGGAGCCCAGGTTGAGGATCCCAGAGTACACCACTTACAATCCCTGACATTAACATGGACCAGTCTGATGGAAATAAGAGAAGACTTGAACCATCTCCATCAGCTGAGGCCACAAGTGCGGTTGCGTGTGCTCCAAATGAACCACCAAAACGACAAAGACAGACTGACGAAATTGATGACTTATTGACTTTACCCGACGACATTAGACAACAATACACAGACCACTGGGAAGCCATTAAAACACACAACAAAATAAACACATATGTATCCACATACACATTTTTTCACAGTCCACTCACTCTACACCCCATTGACTGGAACACAACATTAACCACAAACATTTTTAACACACAGACTAAACGATTCAAAATAAATTTCAGTCACTTCACATTGCTCAGACACATAGAGACAGAAGAATTAAGACTATTCCACGCTTCCACCAACAACGCCAGTGTCCTAAAGGTTCCACTATTAATCAACAATAGACGAGACTTTGACAGTTTTCTAGAACAATTACACGAGACGGACATTTTAGACGTTGCACTGCACAACAGACCAAACACCAAATTCACAGTAGAAACAATACCAGCCACTAGCTTTTACATTTACCATTTAGACGATTTTCCAATAGGTTGTACACTAACAGACATTCCAGACCACATCAAAACAAATCAGGCCATTAATATTTTACAACACGACTCAAACTCTAAGACATATGACGACAACTTTTGTTTCTTTAGATGTTTAGCCATGGCCAGAGGTTTCCCTGCGAAAAATCTGAGACAACCGACAAAACACTTAGCGGAACAGTGGCAAGTCCATCAGGGTCTCGACACCCTGATTAATTTCCCGGGTGTTAGTTTAGTGGATATTCTGGCCTTGGAGCAGTGTTTTAGCATTAATATAAATATCTTTGAATTCAATAGTGAGGAACGTTTATCTCCAAAACTCCGGGGTGGGACTAGTTTTAGGGAAACTTTGTATCTTTTGCTTTTTAGAAACCATTTTATGTATATAAATAATATAGATGGGGCGGCGCACGCCTTCTCGTGTCAAAAGTGTGGTAAACTCTGGAGAGAGTTTTTTCGTATGGATCGACACGAGAAGACGTGTAATGGGGGGGAAACCGATAGATAGCTTTAAGGGAGGGGTCTATCGCACCCCTCGTACTATATGGGAGGAAATCGCTGCCCAAGGCATTAGAGGTTTAGATACCAACTTTGTTTACCCCTACCGTGCAACATTCGACTTTGAATGTTTTTTCGGTAGCTCAGACCTACCCACGGTGGGGAATGTAACCAAAGTTTTAGCTAAGCATGTGCCCTTGTCTTGTTCCGTAGCATCCAACGTACCCGACTATGAAGCCCCCAAATGCTTTATTTCGACTGGTGACCCACAAGAACTGGTAAATCGGGTCTTAGACTATCTCAACGAGATCAGCATGGCCGGATATAACTCTTTGAAAGAGCAGTTCGAGGACGTATTTCAAATGTTAAGGGATTTATTGCCAGTTTATAGTCAGGGTGGTGATATTGGGGGTGATGACGATGAAAACGGCTTAGGACAGACTGACGCTAAAAATGACGACGACGACGATGAAAAACCTGACGACACCGTTGGCAAACTATTGACTAAATTAGATGGGTATTTAAGTCAACTACCGGTTATAGGGTTTAATTCGGGTAAATATGATATTAATTTAATCAAACCGTATTTCGTTAAATATTTTGTGGGGACGGGAGAAGGGGGAAACAAGAGTCCGACAACCGTAGTTGTAGATGACGCTGACGTATTTGAAGATGACAACGAGGAAGAGACAGACAACGTTGACAACGACGACGACGGTCCCTTTAATTTTGTGGTTAAAAGAAATAATAATTTTATGTGCATTTCCACCGAAACGTTAAAATTTTTAGACATTGTCAATTATTTAGCTCCGGGGTTTAGTTATAGCAAGTACCTAGCGGCGTATAAAGTTAAGGAAACCAAGGGCTTTTTTTTGTTATGAGTATATTAAAAATTTAGATAATTTAAATGAAACGCAGTTACCTCCCCATTCGGCTTTCTTTTCTTCCCTTAAAAACACAAATATTTCAGTGGACGAGTACGCGTTATGTCAGAGGGTTTGGGTGGAGGAAGGGATGTCAACTTTAAAAGATTTTTTAGTTTGGTACAACAATAAAGATGTAGTTCCGTTTTTAAAGGCGCTTAAAAAACAGGTTAAATTTTATGCAGATTTGGGGGTAGATATGTTTAAAGAGGCAATTTCCGTTCCCGGGGTAACCTTAAAGTATCTTTTTAAAACACTACCGCCTTGTGTTCATTTTTCTCTATGTTCCAAGAGGGATGCGGGTCTCCATAAGACAAGTAGGGATAACATAGTGGGCGGGCCATCTATCATATTTCATAGGTATCATGAAAAGGGTCAGACTTTTATCAGGAGAAATAAAGATAAAGTTGTTCAGGGGATTAAGGGGTACGACGCGAACGCGTTATATTTATGGTCCCTGACACAACAGATGCCGACAGTCTTTCCCGTTATCAGGAGTAGTGAGGACGGTTTTAGGCCACGCAAGACAAACTATTACGGACAACAGAGTAGACAGTGGTTAGATTGGGTTTCCCGTGACTTTAAGGATCCGTTGCAGACAGAGTTTAATGGGGGTGAGATGAGCTTAGGTAGTAGACATATTAGGGTGGATGGGTGGGACGCGAGCAAGCGAACCGCTTACCAATTTCATGGATGTTTATTTCACGGCCAACCAGACTGCCCGATTACCAGAGACATGAAAATAAACCCTGTTAACAACAAACCTCTCACAGAGTTGTTTAAAACGACGACTGACATTACCAAATATTTGACCGAGACTGTTAAAGCACACGTTATCGAAATCTGGAAGTGTGAGTGCCAGAAGCTAAAGAAGGAAAACAAAGAAATTAACAGCTTCTTAAAACGAAAAGACCGCACCACTCCCAAACGACTAAAACCCTCCTATGGTAAAAAATGGCCCCTGACGGAAAAACAGATCATCGATGCTGTTTTGGACGACACTTGTTTTGGACTAATTGAATGTGACATTAACGTCCCCGATAGTTTGAAAGAACACTTTAGTGAGATGACACCAATTTTTAAAAATGTTAACGTGACACGAGACGACATAGGTCCTTTCATGCGTGAATACGCATGTAAAAACAACCTATTGACATGCGCCCGGCGCACGTTGATAGGAAGTTATAGTGGGGAAAATTTTTTATTAGCTACTCCCTTATTAAAGTGGTATTTGACCCATGGGTTGGTGGTTACTAAAATTTATCAAGTAGTAGAATACAATCCGGTGACTTGTTTTAAATCTTTTGGTGATAAGGTTACTGACGCGCGACGACTAGGGGATAGAGACGAAGTGTTCGCAATAAAGAGTGAAACAATGAAATTGTTAGGAAACGCGGCTTACGGTAAGACATTGACCAACAAGGCGAAACACGCGGACATAACGTACTGTAGTGGTAATGTTAGTGGCCCCCTAGTAAATAATCCTAGATTTAAAAAAATGACACACCTGAGTGACGACGTTTATGAAATAGAGATTTTAAAAAAGTTTATTTTATGGGATCTCCCTCTCCAGATAGGTTTTTTTGTTTATCAATATGCAAAGCTTAGGATGTTAGAATTTTATTATGATTTTATAGATAGGTTCGTAGATAGGACCGATTTTCAACTCTGTGAGATGGATACGGACAGTTTGTATTTGGCCCTTACGAGACAAGACTTAGCTGACGCTCTTAGGCCCCATCTGAGACAGGAATTTTATGACGTCTATGACCAGTGGTTCCCTTCTGACGTTTGTTTTTTGCATAGGGACCTTTTTAAACAAGGCAAGGGCACAGTACCGTTAGATTGTCAGGGCTGTAGGGATAGGAAATTATATGAGAAAAGAACTCCGGGGCTTTTTAAATTAGAATATGAGGGGGAGGGTATGGTGTCCCTTTGTAGTAAGACATACCACTGTTTCAGGGACTACAACAAAACAAGCACAAAGGGGCTAACAAAACAACACAACACCTTAGACAAAGACACATTCATGACAGTTCTCACAACACAGCAGGCAGGGGGTGGGGAAAACATGGGGTTCAGAACACAGGGATCTTTTGTTTACACATACAAACAACACAGAAATTCACTTTCGTATTTCTACATTAAGAGACAGGTTCACCCCGACAACATCACGACATCTCCTCTGGCCATTTAGTTTAGCGGAACTTCTAGGACACAGGTACCATACAACGAATCAGACTTTGACTAGACGACACAGACGATTGTTAATATGTACATATAAATACATATTTATTTATTTACAACTGTTGAAATCAAATGTATATATATATTTGTACATAAATGAACTGTACATACTTTATATGTTTTATACATATAATAACTGTAAATAATTTATATGAATTGAACTTTAATTAACATGCTATTGTAAATATATGTTAAACCTTAACGACTTACAGTTCATACTTTATATGTTTTATACTTATAATAACTGTAAATAAGTTTTATGAATTGAACTTTAATTAACATGCTATTGTAAAAATATATGTTAAGACTTAACGACTTACCTTATAATTGTTTGAAACAGCCAAATTTTATAATTAATAAATGCTGAAAATTGTACGATACTTGTTTTGTTTTACCTTGTGTTGTCGTTGTAATTAGTTACATTGTAGTATTGTTATACCTTGAGAACCACTGCATAAAAAATTAAAAAACAAAAAAACAAAAGGGAAATAAGTTTATAAATACTTAATTCATTACAGTCTTATTTCCCCTCAAAATAAAATAAAAAATTATGTTTTTAAACTCAATTTACACGATTATTTCCCCTCAAAATATAATTTCAAAATACCAAATAAAGGGAAATAACAAAAAATAGTTTAAATACTTATCAATTACACGATTGTTGCCCTTTACCAACATCACATGACCTGCCGGGTCGCCATCTTGGCACCCACCCACCGGAACCATGCCACCTTGGACCGAAAACGGAAGTGGCGCCATCTTGACCGGAACCGGAAGTGGCACCATCTTGAACCGGAAACGGAAGTGGCGCCATATTGAGCCGGAAGTACGCCATCTTGACCGGAAATGGAAGTGACGCCATCTTGAACCGGAAGTACGCCATATTGGTCGGAACCGGAAGTGACGTCATCCACCACCGGAAAGTAGGTCAAAGGTCATCCACCACTGGTGGTGGAGGTCATTAATACCTGAATACGCCATCTTTTATATATATATATGAATTTTTGTAATTGTGTGTATAATAATATTATTACATATGTCTTTTTAAAATGTGAGCATTATTTACGTTAAAAGATCTTATAACACAAAAATATATCTTTTTAAATGAGAATATCACTATTAAACAAAGCTCAATGTTTAGAAACATGCTTCAATTTCGTTGAAATAACAAAGAAGAGGAGATTTATGTTTAATGTTCACGATAATATTAGCTGTAAGATATTTTACTTATGTTACCGATGGTGCAGATATACAACGAAATCGGGTTATTTTCTATTTTTTAGCGTGTATCATTAATAGCAAAAAAGTTACACATGTTTCTTTTATTTATGTATGTGGCTTTATTTTCAAATGAATGAGTTGATACAAACTTTATTATTATTTTTTTTAAAGTGAGACATTAAAACATTTTAAATTCGTTTGCTACATTGTGTGTCTTGTTTATCATTTTATCATGCAGGCAAGTAACGGCTATATATACCAGACAGTTTAAATAAAGCATATCGCATTTTAATTAAAATACGAAAATGGTCTTAACAATAGCCAATTAAGTATTCAAGCCGCTATTAATGTCAGTAATGACAAACATTTCTAAATTGCACCTAAGCAATGTTTTAATGCAATCATTTAAAGGGAAATATATTTTGAAATCTTCTTCAGCTAATTCAGTTTCCTGAAAGTTGTTTTGTCAAATACAAATATATTTTTTTTTCAAAATTAAGAACTTTATGAATCATTGAGTATATGCAAGCTTAATTTGATAGATAAAGTATATAGTTACACTAAAATAATATTTACAAACTGTGATACTCACCTATTCTGAGTGTTGTTGTAAAGGAGCTCCCTAGCATAGTGTCATTGTCAGTATCTGACACATTAGGAAACATAGATATATTTATGTTGTAAAGTCCTGGTTTCAGATTCCAATTTGAAACAAATACAGTGCAATTGCTGTCAAAAAGCTCAATATCTGGGCGTTGCATCACATTGGTTAATGTATTATTAGCCATCAAGTTGATAAATGCCTGTAATGTAATTGATAGATAGTAATATATATATATAACTATATAATTTGAAATTGTCACGCAAGTCAGTCTGTCCTGGCGCTATGCGAGGTAACTCCCGATAAAAAAATATAAAAATGTTGTTTTCGAGAGTAAGAAAATGTGTTTCTCGCCATAAAA
>CALYLW010001223.1:59130-129130 GCA_944989445.1 Ampullaceana balthica | reverse complement strand
ATTCGTGCGTTCACTTGTGTTGTTCCTTCTAAGAATAACGTGTGAATCGTAGTGTAGTGTTTATTATGTTCGCCCTACTCGCGGGAGTTTCTGGGTTCAAGCCCCATCGAATAATTTTTAAAAATATGTGTTTGTGCCCATTCTTTTCACCTTTTTTGCAAACTTGGCTGAGCCTCGCTAGGGTGCAAGTGTCTCTAAACCAACAATGCTTCGGGAGTCCCCCGCCCCCCACCCACGTTCACTCCCGTTGTTTTGATTTATGTGTGCTGTATTTTGTGTCTGTTCTTTCTTTGCAAATTCCATGAGCAAGTCTGCGGCGTATGCTACGCCGCGGGGCGTAACTAGTATGAAATATCCTTAACAATTGCCATTTCATTGTTAACCATTTTCCTTTGATTATGCAGATGATGGTTGTGCGCTAACAAATTTAATCTCTTGATCCTTTAATTTAAGATTTAAGTTTAATCATAATGAGTTCAAAAGAAGTTTGATTTTTAAGGAAACAAATCTTCAAACTACATTGCGTTTGCATGTGTGTGGGTGTGTATATATAATAGTATATATATGTATATATGTATATATATATATATATATATATATATATATATATATATATATATATATATATATATATGTATATATGTATATATGTGTATATCATTCGTTCAAAATTGTCCACTGTTATTTTTTTTTAAATTATTTTTAAAAAAAAACTTTTAACAAGAATAAATGGTTGGGAATAATTTGTGCTTGATTAAATTTTTTGAAAATGAAGGGAGCGATTGGTTTACAAATAATTGATGATATAAAATGTCAACACCCGCCCACAGGTGTCGGCGTGCTCAATGGCGCACCTCCCAGCTGCTGAAACCAATTACAAACCCGCACCCTTTACACACACTTATGTTTGTGTTTGTTAACACTTGTAGAACTACCAGAACTAATTATACTTAAAAATGTGTCAGTATTTAAAGTTAATTAATCAAATTGTTACTACTGCCACCGAGCGGACATTAAAATTAAACATGCTCGGCCCATAAGACCTGACTGAACGCTACGTCATTGTTGTTGACATTTTGTTTGAATATTCAGTTTACTGTAGTTTTAGTTATAAGTATGATTCCTGCATTTACATCAGTATTAAAAATGTATAGACATTAAAGTTTACAACAAAATGTAATTGGAATAATGCCTTTGGCTACTTTGAGACATGTGGTGCATGGATGGTGGCTATGTTGACTTATATAGCCGTCATGACGACGAAAATTATGTTGCGTTTCGAACGGGTACCCAGGCAGCTTCTTTCAAAAATACTGGTTACGTTTCAATTTCATTTTGGAGTCAGTTGATTTGGATGTTGTGATGTCCTACCATGAACTTCACAAGTCACTATTCACTTATTCCCGTCCTTAGACGGGCTTTGTTGTTAGTTTAATATAAAAGAAAGACTCAGCTTAATTTAAAAAGCGTACACGAAAAAGTGCGAACCGTAAATAAAGATTTTTGAAAGCGCCATCTGACAATAAAATATTTAAGAAAGCGCACTACACAAAATAAAGCATACAAAAATAGTGCACCAAGAACCACTAATGTCGATCATTCGCGTAAAGTTGTTTTATAGGGAATGACATTTAATTTTAATCTCACTGAATCTACATTTTATGATTTTTTTTTAAATTAAGGCTTTCAGGCAAACGGGACAATTACAACAACTATACTAAAACAATCTGCAGGAACCATCCTGACAAATTAGGTCCCTTTTCATTATTTTTTGTTTGCGTGATTGTGTAACTGAGAGGTGAAAAGTAAAACATATTAACATACACGCATACTCTCAATTGTATTCCCACATGTTAAAAATAAAGCCCATACATTGTGGGACAAATGTAATGAAATGGTTTTAACCCATCTATAATATAAAGAAAGTATACCCGAAAAAAGACACTGCTTTCTACCGTAAATCAAAACCAAATGAATATTATTATAATAAGATAGCACAGCTAAATTTAAGATGCGTAAACAAAAATGAAAACGTGTAACTGAGAGTAGAAAAGTGAAACATTCAAACATACACACATAAAAAACATTAAAAAAACAGCTGAGCTTTACGTATAGTAAATATAATAATATATATTAGGGCTGGTACTGATTAAAAATAATTGTTTAATTAATTTCGATTAATTATATTTTTATAACGCATATAAAGATGCCGTTATTTTGCGATTCATTATTTCGTGAAAACGATTAAGTCGCGATAATTTAATGTTGTGATGTAACACAGTAAATTCGTTTTGTTATCCACTAAATAAGGAAGAACACCTTTTTGTTTAAGTATGCCTGTCTACATAAATAATAATATTACTAGGGGAAAATATGTAAATAACAAAAATATAAATAATTAATTAATTTGGAAAAAAAACATTAGAAATATTTCAATAAATTTTAATCGAAATTTAATATTTCAAATTAATATGAAGCGATTTACTTTTGTAACGATTGATCGATTAATTAATCGTTATTTTCCGGAGCCCTAATATAAAGCCATAAACATAATAAATGAGTATACATATTACTTACTGTCATGTATATTTACGTTAACTATTTTCTTTACACGAGGTTTTGTTGTGTATATGGCATAACATTCGTATTCCCCAGTGATATTTCCAATGGGCTGATTTTTCAACTCAAGCTTTACCCGTAGATGAGCCGTTTTATTCGGATTAAATTCTCTGTAAGGTTCAATAACTTTAGTTTTATGTTTTTTGTATATTGTAACGATTGCTGGTGTGTCCGTAACATTGCAGTCCAAAAAGAGGTTATACAGATTTCTCTTTGCAGGCTTAGCTTCAGCAGTGAATTTCATATTAATTGACTCTGTAAATTGAGACGACATAAAAAATATTGTGAGTTAATCCTTTTAAATTTAAAAGTGTCGTTATTTTTTTTAATACAGTAACATATCATTAGATATTTAAACTATCTATCCAATTCGATATTAAAAATAATATGCATATTCCTTATACACATTATAGTAAAATACCTGTAAAACAATATTAAAATACGTCCCTGAAAGAAATACCCAGAAACAATTTGAACTGCTATGTATGCAATTGCCAGTATCGACATACATAAATATAAAAATACACACTTGCATTGTCATCTATTAAAGCCATCGTTTGTCACAGAAAAAGGCATATATTTTATTTTTAATAGCGTCATTTTTGGGGGTAAAATTTTACATATTATATAATAAATATATATATATATATAATAATATATATATATATATATATATATATATATATATATATATATATATATATATATATATTTCAAATATTTTTTTTGTAAGTAAAATGTACTTTATAAAAAAAGACTTGAGGAAATTAAGTGTAAAATGAAATAATATTTGTTTTAAATGATAACACATTGACATATAATGTTTATTTTTCAGAAAATGCAAGAAATATATATATATATATATATATATATATATATATATATAAATATATATAATTATATATATATATATATATATATATATATCAATTTAAAAAAAATGCAAGATTTTTGTTATTAATTATTACCTGGATAATACATGATGTTTACATTGTAGGTGAGTTGAAGGCCAGAGTTTGTTAAAATCTTCACAACATTTCTTTCTGGAGATGTGGTAGTCAAATTGAACATTCGAATAGTAAAGTGGATCTTTTCACCGTCCGTTTTGTTAAGTAGTGTGTACTGTGCTGACGGCAGCACTTGGCGATCAAAGACGTGGACGTTGTTGACCGTTATTGTTGAGATTTTGTCTCCAGGCTTAACACACAGGTCAACGGTTGCCATGTTAGTAACAGTAGCAATGTTGGTATTATTACTAGTGCCATCGCACAGTGTCGGATTTTCTGTACGTAAAATATGTGTTTATAATACGTATGGTTGTTATATTGGGTAAAATTAAAGTTGCTAATGCCGAACAAGGATAAATAAATAAATGAAAAAGAAAAACGTGTTTGTCTTTTTAAAAAATTAATAATAAAAATAATAAATATAAATTATTTTTATAGATTCAAAAACTCAATGAGAAAAATAAGCTTCTTTCTATTATAGCCTTGATAAAGAAGGGTAAATAAATATAACATTGTATACAATATTTTAATTGTTAACGATATTTACCATGATTTAGAACGATCATTTACTATGTGTATAGCCTATATTATTTGTCACAAGCTGTTTTTGAAAATACTTTTAAGGTCGTTTTATGCATACCTTGAGGGAAAGCTAGATCAAATAAATAGGTATTGTTTTCGTCTGTAGACGTCAGGTAAATTGAAACGTTTTGCGCGGCTTTCCTATTCAATTCCCTGATTTCAATTATTAGTTGAATGTGATTTCCACGAGTCTCGTTTTTTATTGAATATCCAGTTGATTGATCTGAAATACTCCTTTCGAGGGTTTGTCCGTTCACCGATACCTTGGCAATCGGTTGTGGTTTGATGACACATAGGAACAGAGTGATTGTGTTATTTAAAACATGCTGTGACGTGTCATTCTCCGTGGTAAAGCAGTCGGTAGATGCTGTAGTAATTGAAGTAACCATTTATTTAAATGTAATATTATTAAATGTAAAACTGTATTAGTACATTTTTTTTTAAAACTAAAAAGCTATATTACTTTATCACTTAACAAATAATGTCACATTTAAATAAATAAATAAATATATTTATATATATAAATACATATATATGATTGATGTTTGCATGTTAGTATGTTTCGCGTTTTCAACTCCTAGTTACAAAATAACGGAAAAACCAAATTTGGCAGGGCGGTTCCCTTTAACCAGCAGATGATTTTAGTTTTTGCAATTCTCCCTTTTGCCTGAAAGAGTAAAATTAAAAAAGTAATAGAGGTTATAAAACCAAAGATATAATAAAAACAACCCGTAAAAAACCAAGTTTTTGACTATAAATCCTTTACGTATGAGACGTAACTAAAAGAATGTTCATTATAACACGCAGAGCAAGACCATCAAAAAATACAAAATTGCAGTTGTGTCGTAAAACGTGTTTAATATAATGCGCACCGATCAGAAATATGTTTATAAAAAGTGCTGTCAATAAAATACGCACCTTATTGCGCGACAGAAAGGTTGTTCAATATAATACGCACCGCGACGCTCTATCTTAAAAAATAGCATGACACATAGGAATAAATAAAATAATCTAAAAAATTTATAATTTAATTACGGTACATGCGATCGATCTGAAATTTTGATACATTGTTTTTATTATCGGTACAAAACTGCCTGCAAAATTTCAACTCGCTGGCTTACGAGCAAGTGGGTTAAGAATCTATCAAAAGTTTGGGCGACAAGGTCGGTCGGTCGGCCGCAGACACCACGAGTTAATATAAAGGATTTAAAAATTAAATCTCATTTCCATATTCAACAGCTTTACGCGGATGTTCAAGAACGGTTATTTTTGGTGCAGTCGGTTTTTTTCAAGGCTTCATTTTGAGCGGTGCGCATTGTAAAATCTTTTATTGACTGATTACGGTGCGCACAATTTTCGTGTACGCATTTCACATTAAGCTGTGTCATATTTTTATAGCATTTATATTTGTTTTGGCTTTGCGGCACAAAGCAGTGGCCGTTTTTAATGGTAATTTCTTGATATTATGATGCGTTAAAATACTTTACTATAATTGAAGCACGATGCATGTGATTAATATGTTAACTTGTGTGAATGAAAATTAGAATTTTGTTTATACATAACTCAACGTTAAAAAAAAATTAGAAATTCAAATGAGTATTTAAACGCAATTTCCATTTTTTTATCTAGGGAAATCATTCTAGATTACATTAAAAGTCGATTCAAATAAGTATGTATGAAACTAAACACAATATGATGTAATATCGCCTCACGCTACATCACACCAAGAATGTGTCAATATAATGCGCACCACGCAACAATCTAACTTAAGCATTGATAAAGCGGAAAAACCCCATTACCTATCTTTCTAGATTACATTAAAAGTCATTTCAAATCAATAATTTCGAAACTTAACCAAACAATTGCTTTCAAAAATTGCTTCTAAAGTTATGGGAGTGGAAGGAAGATAATTTTTTGAAAAATTCCTTCTTCAATATTTTTCTAAATAATATTAGCTATTATTTGATGTTTGCTCAACCCGATGGATGTTATGATAGGCGAGAAATTAACAAAATACTGATTTTTTAATTATTTTTTTAATGATTTTCCAGGAAATCTACTAAATTTTTTCGGAATTCTTTAGCCGTTGAACATCCTTGGGACGTCCTTAGCATATTTGCAAGAGGCCAGAATCCTCTAACTGAGTAGGTTCCGGAGGAGTTGAATTGTCTAGCTTGAAAGACATTTCGAATTTATAAACGCAATTTTTCCATGATATGTTGTGTTAAAAAACTTGATTGTATTCTTTGTAAGTGAGAAAAAGCTAAAATTAACTGACGCATAAAATAGTTTACGTAATCCATACACTTACACAATTTAATATTTTATTACCTTACTTATATTTTACCGGAATTAGATTAAACTACATAAAGTAAATCTGAAAACTAAGTGAATATGTTATGTTCATTCCTTTGTAGTTGGAATAACAGGCCATGTTTAAAATTAGTTTTTGTCATTTTTTCACATGCGTTTATTAACAGACAGTTGAATTGTTTATTGTTGCTTTTTTTTTATTTTGGCATATAAATTCTTTTTTTTTAGAAACAAAATTTGGTGTGGGGTATGGAATATAATTTATAAAATATGATGCCTTATTGGTAATAGGGACTCAAAAAAGAATTTCATTCGTTTATTAAATTATAACAATTGCATAAAGCCGTAAATTTAAATCATAAAATGTAGACACAAATATGTTAAAATTCCAAATATGAATACTATAATAAAACAACTAAACATACATTCAAAATTCGAGTCAGTTTACGTCCAGTATATAATAAGATAACTTTATTTTAAGTCAGAAGATTTATATAACCATTTATTGTCTAAATACGGTGCGCACATTTTCTTGAATTCTTATTTTAGGACCGAATTAGTTTCTTTCAAATGTTTTAGAAAGTACATTTTATATATAACATTTATAATTTAGTCAATTGGTTGCTAATAGTGCTATAGTTTAAGCAGCTTTTACCTTTTTGAGGGGGGGGGGCAGCGCAAAATGTTCTCTATCTTATAGACGCTGTTACAAATAGTGTTTTACTTACAATTGTGTTATGATGCAGTGTCGTAATTATGTATGAGCTTTTTGAGTGACGAGAGTAGAAGAGATTTTTGGAAAAGTGCCAATTATGTGCATTTAGTACATGTGGGAATTCAATTGTAAATTTAGTTGTTATGTTCGTCATAATTCATAATTTACTAAAACGTACCTTTTAAATAGTAAGGGAATTTTATGAGGCTACCTTTAATTGAATATATTTCACATGATAAATGGACAAAACAAATTGATTGAGTGTTAGTTTGTTTTTTTGGTTAGTTTTTGGGCGGGTTGGGGATAAAAAGTTCCCGATATATGTTTAGATACAAAAATATGTACAATTTTAATCAAGAGTCTTTCATGTGACATTTGATTGGATATCTCTTTAATATAAAACATTTAAATGTTCTTGATTCATTTATTTTCGTGTATCTGTTTTCTACACTAATGACACCATAATCCCTCTGTCGCTTATCATTAAGTTTCAAACTTCTCATAAGGCCTTAATTGTGCAGACTCATTCCTCATACTTAAACATTATTAACAAAATTATGACACAACTTAAATTTCAAATATATAATATCATTTTCTCTTATATTTGCTAAGTTAATGTAATTCAATCATAGGCTACTGGACTAATGGATAGATAGAGATCAAACTTATTACATATAAACCT
Organism: Ampullaceana balthica; assembly: GCA_944989445.1. Taxonomy (NCBI): domain Eukaryota; kingdom Metazoa; phylum Mollusca; class Gastropoda; family Lymnaeidae; genus Ampullaceana; species Ampullaceana balthica. The sequence continues at coordinate 121,212 of CALYLW010001223.1, read as the reverse complement.
GACAACCCATTTAAATTCTATGTAGAACTCAATATGCCTACACCTTCGCGTCCGGGGTACCAAACACAAAGTTTCTTTAAAATGTCATAGAGTATATCTTTTTAACATAAGATTATAATAATAATATAAAAAAAAACAACAAGAACTTAAATTGTGAATCTTAAACGTAATTTGACAAATAAAAAATGTAATATCCAGCACCTAATAATGGAAATTAAACAATCCATTAAAAACAAAGTTTTTGATTATAAATCCCTTATATGTGAGACACAACTAAACGTTTTGAGTATGTTCCAACGTGACAAACATTTAAAGACTGAAACCGACTGATCTCCCCTGGCTTTAAAACCGTGGGAAGGGGGGAGGGGGTGTGGACATAGATGAGTGGCGTCAGTGCGTTAACTCAACCTGCACGTGGAAGACAAACAATAAGAAAATGTGAAATTGAATTACATATGTTATATTGAGATAAAAAAGAATGCATTAATTTAATTACGGTACATTTAATCGATCTGAAATTTTGATACGATGCATTGTTAGGTGACACGAGTCTATGTGCAAAATTTCAGCTCGATCTCATCACGGAAAGTGTGCCATTTTTTTACTTGTGTTTTTCCGCCCACCCGCGAACGACAGAGTTCATGACAGAGATGACGAAAAATACCAAGGCAAGACGCTGAAGTTAATATAAAGAATTTAAAAGACGTGCGGTGAGTAAAAGAAATAACGTGGAGGGAGATATAATTTATACTGTATAATGTTTTATCGGAAATCATAAATAGAAAAAGCAATATTGTACATATTGGATTCCATCGGTACATAGGACGTTTCATTAAATGAGTAATTCATTTATGAAAAAAGGTCTCACTTTATGTTGTAAGTGGATTTTTTAAAATAGTTTCTTTTTTTGTTTTGTTGTGTTGTGTATATGGATAAATTAGCCTTTTATACTTTAAATTATTTTAGCGTGTGAAAGAGCGTATATGTTAAATATGTTTTATTTTAAATAACATTATTTGCTAAGCCTGCTCTATAGCTATGATTTATTTTGCTATTCATTTTTAAATTACATTTGTACCTTAGGGATTTTTTTGTTTCCTCCCCCACTGCTCTTTCTTGTAAGTAAAATTGTCTCAATATTATAGAATTACATTGTTATATGTATATAAACTATAAGTTGCATTCTCAATAGTAAATTTAGGACAAACTGTTATATTTTACAACCACAAAACCGAACTTAAAACATCGCAAACAGAGAGACACTTAACAAAGAATAATTTATATATGTTAACCCTTGTAATGGAACATTTAATGGCAGCACACATCCGCTGTAAGTAGCGGCTATATTTCTATTATATTTATATATATATATATATATATATATATAGTATATATATATATATATCAAATATAGCTTTTTTGTAATTGAAATTTACTTTATAAATTAAAACTTAAGGAACTGACGTATAAAACGAAATGAATTTGTTTTAAATTATAGCACACTGACATATACAAGATATTTATTTTTTTTCAGAAAATGTTAGAAATAAGTATATATATCAATTTAATTTTGTAAAAATCAATTGAAGTCTTTATTATTAAGTATTACCTGAATAATGCTTGATGTTTACATTGTAGGTGAGTTGAAGGCCAGAGTTTGTTAAAATCTTCACAACATTTCTTTCTGGAGATGTGGTAGTCAAATTGAACATTCGAATAGTAAAGTGGATCTTTTCACCGTCCGTTTTGTTAAGTATTGTGTACTGTGCTGACGGCAGCACTTGGCGATCAAAGACGTGGACGTTGTTGACCGTTATTGTTGAGATGTTGTCTCCAGGCTTAACACACAGGTCAATTGTTGCCATGTTAGTAACAGTAGCAATGTTGGTATTATTACTAGTGCCATCGCACAGTGTCGGGTTTTCTATACGTCATATATATGTTCATAATGAATATAAATGTTATATTTGGTAAAAATAAAAGTTGCTCATATATAACTAGAATAAAGAAAAAAATCCACAAAAAAAAAGAGTCTGTATTTTGAAAACATAATGCAAATAATAATTTTAAAATATGAAATATTTTTCTAAAGATTAAAAAAAATATCCATAGAAAAAGCAGCAGAGAAAAATCAAAATGTTTATAATATAAAACCAATTTTAACGAGTTTTACCATGATTCATTACGATCACTTATTTATTGTATAGCAAATAGGTAAATAGAGGAATGTAGGTGAATTAAGGCCAAATGATTATTATTTGATAATAGTAATGTGTTAATGAATGTTGCCGTAATTTTTAAAAACTAATACTTTTATTAAATAATTAATTTTTGTTCTAAATAAATGTTAAATAACATTTACCTCTTGAAAATAATAAGCTGAATCGAAATTCTAAGCTGAAGTTGGTTTGGTCCACTATCTTAACTTTATGTTGTCTAGCAGAATCCCTTGTAACCTGTAGCAAATGAAGTCTGAATTCTATTTTGAATTCATGCTTAGTGATTTCCAGTTTGTATTTGTCTGAAGAAATTACTCTTTTATCAAATAAAATGCTATCATCAATTGTTAATTTCTCAATGTCCTTCTTTGATTCTACGCAAAAGTCTGAAACAGCTTTGTTTCCAATTACATTAATAACTTGGTCATTTTTTGTTATTTTGCAAAAGGTCGGCTGGACTGAAAATATGTGAAAAAGAATATTTTTGCAAATAATCTAAGAACATAAATAATTTCTACTATGAAATTACAACTGAAAAGATAAACAAAAAGGAAAAAAAACATTTTGGTGAAATGTAAGAATATTGAAGGGAAATTGAAATCAATAATAAAGTGTTCTATTATACAATTTATAAAAGTTTGTGTATTTATATATATATTGTATTTAAATATATATATATATATAACATAGAACAATAATATAATATGCATACTATAAGAAAGGCCTACTTTTTATATGAGATGCGTTTAAAAATGTTCTGTTGTTTTTGTCTTTATATAATACTTTTTATTACCTTAACTATTAAGCATATTTGATTTAGATAAAATTCACATAACTTAAAGGCCAGTTATGTACAATGTCGTTTCAGTATAGACAATATGCAAGCTATATGTCGTTGGAGAATTGAAATCATAGTAAATTTAAATTCCTGATAGAGTTAACAAAATAAGAACTAAGTTTGCACAAACACACATTAAATTTTAACTAATTAAATAATACATTAAAGATAATTAAACTGAATCTCAATTATCATGGTAATATTTCAAGATGTCAAAAATATATATTAACTGTCACAACAAGCATCCCCCGCAAAGCTTATGTAGGCAAGGATTTCTTAGCATTGTCGAATAAATGTTTTACTTCACTTGATGGTGGATATATTTGATAGAATTTTAATGATTTTAATGGCCCTATTATTGACAACGTTAATTGTCATTTATATATAGTCAAGTCGTATTAATTTACTGCATTTTTTTCCAAATCAATAAATCTGAAATTGATATATGTCGAAATATCCCCCACTATCTTTCACGCACACATACGCAAACACACAAACACACACATACATACATATAAAGCAATACAATCATACTATTTTCGTATACATATTACTTACTGTCATGTAAAGTTACATTAACAGTTTTCATTTCATTGGACTTTGTTCTGTATATGGCAGTACATTCGTATTCTCCAGTGATTTTTTCAATGGGCTGATTTTTATACTCAAACTTTGCCCGTTGATTGGCCGTGTTTTGAGGGTTAAAAACTTTTATTAGTTCACCTTGTTGATGTTTTTTGTGTATTGCAACATTGTTTGGTGTGTCCGTAACATTGCAATCCAAAATAAGGTTATAAAGATTTGTGTCGGTAGGCTTAGCTTCAGCTGAGAATGTCATTGTGATTGACTCTGTAAAGGAAGACGTAATGAACATTGTTTGGTAATCAATTTAAAATTAAAGTGTACCTAAGCACTAATATAGTTTAACAACAAAAAAAAAGAAATACGTTTTCTAGGTACACCAATACACATGTAAAACAAGTCATTAGAAATTACAAACTATTTAATCATTTCGATCTTATAAATTCAATTTTAAATTCCATATACTAATCTTAACTATCAACAGACACACACATAAAACATATCTCATATACACACATTTAATGTTATCTATTAAATGATTCTTGTAACACTGAACTATCTTAAGGGTGTAATTTTTGGGTACCATTTTACATTTTACATTACAGGGATAATATTCATGGACAATTCTAAAAAAAATATGTATATGTATATATTTGTATGTATATACGGGGTCTTTATATTTTGTGAACTATTTATTTATTTATTTATTTTTTTTTAAATAAATTTTGAAGACTTTCATTTTACGAGTTGCGTGTGATGAGCAAAATATTTTAATACGAAATAAAACATTTTTTTAAAAAAAAATATGCTTTTTTAAAGAGTACTTGAACATAATAACACAAATGCAAACAACTCTTAGCATATTTGGTCCTGATAGCTAAATTAATTCAAATAACTTAGATAAAAAACAACAAAAAAGCATCATATGTTTCACATGTATTATTATGTGATATACTGTAAAAAGTAAGATTATCTTCCAGGAATCTTTCAACAGCTTAACACGGTATCACTCAGTAATAGAATGTCACATATTAACACTTCCTAAATTTTCAAAAACATGATACTGTTTTTATGGGTCTTACTTACTTAATTGTTCATTTTGTAATGTTAAAAATAAATTCATATAGTTTCATTCGAGTCTATAAAATTGTCTCATTTTTTTTCTAAATCATCTAAGTTTTTATTTACGATGTAATCTTCAAAGTAGAACGCCCCAAATACTGTCATTAATTTGCATAAACGCTGCTCTTCTATTTTTCATCCTGATGTCGCTTGCTGAAGCGGAAAATTTTTAGAACCTCCTAATAATGACCGAAAATACGTGTGACGTAAATTTATTTATATTTTGTTGTGATACCTATCATTGTCTCTTTAATCTCCGATTTCCCTATGGTCATTTACAAAAAGCTGAACGTTTGTGATCAAAGAGATAATTTATGTTTTACAAAAACTTTTTAAAATAACTGCTCCACTTTTAGCGTTATATTGTTATCATAGCTATATAACTACACGATAACATAAATAAGCATTTAATTCAATGTTGTAATCGCATTAAATGCTGTTGTTTTATAATAATGGAGAAAAGTATAATTGATAATTGTAATACCTTTTTTTCAAAATTATTATATTTTTTTTAAAACAAAAGTAAAGTTCAAAGCCAAACATTGTATGAAATAAGAAAACGAATCGAGTTTTAGAAATATGCAGCTGGTTAAAATATATTCAGTGTTACATTAGTTGTTTTAGGTGGATATAATTTATGTTTAAAACTACTTTACTTTCAGATTCAAAAATAAATATTAATTTTATATATACATATATACATTTATAAACATGTGTGTATGTTTATTACCTGCATATAGTGATGTGTTCAATGATAACAAACTTATAATCATGAAATATACGTTATAGACTAACAGATGTTCTTTGAAATTTAGAAGATTTAACATTTTTACTGCTTGATTTGATCACAATGTGCACAAGTCTTTTTCCCGAATATCTGAAATTTAAAAAATATAATTTAAAAAAACAACAACTAAGAACAACATATTATTTAAAAGAATAATTCGACTACAACCAAAAGATGTTGAAATTTGAAATATATATTTGTTTGTGCCACAGAAATATAAAAAAAAACAACAACTCTTAATTTAAAAAAAAACAAACAAACAACTTTAACATTAGAATAACCCTTGAGATTAAGTGGTATGACGAATCAAATCAATCACTCTAGTCGTTTAGAAGAGACTATTTGTATAAAAAAAATTATTTGTTAAAAAAAAATGTGGATTTAACGTTGAAACCACTTAAGCAATAACACACTCACCAAAAGGAGTATACACATATATATATATATATATATATATATATATATATAAATTTAAATTTTGCACTGAATGAGCATGGGGCCCTGAAAGCTGTTTTTTTTGCTTATATGAACTATATAAAAAAATTCTAAGCGTTAACTACTAGGAACATGAATTGATATCGACTAAAATTTGCATATAAAACTTGAAAGCCCATATAAAAATAAGGTAGGTCACGAAACTCCTTATGTCCATTGTTTCGTGGCCGGGGGCCAAATTGTCTCTTTTCGTAATTTTCAAAGACTTTATTACCCATTCAATTATTAACGAAAATTATTGGTTTCTTGCATAATTGGTTTAAATAATACCTTTTTACTGAGGTCGTTGCATCGCAACTCGGGTGTGCCAGTATAAAATAAAAGTTAAATATTTAGGACTATTCAATTTGTTAAGTCTCAATACATGATTTCGTCTTGTCTGTATAAGTCACACGGCTTTCAATAATTATTACAAATTTAGTAAATCCATAAGATTGATTTTTATTCTCATAAGTTTACATATATATCTCGTAACATCATACAACATCAGCTAGTCCAGTACCTGCATAGCTCTCCACATACAAGTAAACATCCTTAAGCCTCTATATTTGCAATTGGTCGTACTCTGCAAACGGTCTTTTACCTGTATGGTTGCAACTGGCCATACCACTCCCCGGCGACACTCATTAACAACTCATCAGAACTCGGAAACTCCTAGTCCTTGTCTCCCTTATTCTGACCTCTAACCAACACTCACCCACGTAATCAAAGTTCACAAAATATTCCACTTGAACTCGTGTTCAATGATGTGATCACTCATTCACCACCAGTGATTCTCATACCCCTGAAAACAATTAATATTTAAAAAAAAATTATATTACATACTATTCGTTTACAAATCATAACTCTGTGAAATAAAATATTTTTGATGCTACCTTTAACAAGAATGCTTTTTTTAGTTACACGTTTAAGATCATTTTAGTTGAGTTGATTTTTTTTTAGTTTCTTTTCGTACTCTAACAATAATTATACAATCAGTTAATATAAATTTAGTAATTAATTTAATAAAATATAGATTTAGATGCATATGAATAAAAATTAATCAGTGAATGTATTTCAAAATTTGTAAGCCTTTGTTTTCATGTTAAACATTTTCAAGGTTATATAAAAATAAAATAAAAACGAAGACTTCTTTCAAAATAATTGTCTCTAAAAATATTGTATGGCTAGTTATAACTTCGAAGACTGAAATGTATTAAATCTTTAATACACTTTTATGGGAGGTGAGAACACACACACAAAATAATAAATAATAAAATCTAAATTTATTGCGAACGTCAAATGTTTATAAGTTCAATAATCTAGTGTGTGTTTAAAACTATTTATACATACAAAACACAACTAAAAGAATGATCATTAGGGAAAGAGATATATTCATTTAAAAAAAAACGATAATAAAAACCATGTAAACAAATATCATTTATTGCAATTTTTTCAACAAATTAACCATATCAAAATGAATTAGTGTCCATAAAGATAGATGTATCTTTATACATCGAATTTTCCAAAGCAAAGTGAAAGTAAATGTTTATTATTCTTGGATATTAAAAATAAATGAAAATGTAAAGGCTAAGGTAAATCTAAGGAATTATATTTTCATCCTGCTGTATTGGTCACAAACATGAATCAACACTGCTGACACCAGTACGTTATTTGTTTAAAAACTGGTTTTGATTGCATTTTTTTTTACTTTTAAAGCCACTCCGAGAGGACCTTACATTACAGGCAAGCAGTAACCAAACTCAAGCCATTCAAGTTACATGCATAAGCAATATTTTCACATTAAAATCATCTGTTAATTCTGTTAAATATGATATTCTAGAAATAAATATGAAAACAAAGTTTGTAATCCGCTTGCTTACAATTTATTTATTTTATTATTTTTAAACTTATCTGTTCTTGATTTTGAAGATTTTAAAATTAACATTGAGCTATGCAAACAAAAAAATTACAGGTGTATGGTATACCTATTGTAGATAATTTTATTTAAAAAATTGCTATTCATATTTTCACAAATATACTTATTTCTTCTCGACTTTTTATTACTTCATGTTTTTTTTATTTATTAATTTTTCAATTAAAACCCTCAAAGACCCAGTGGGTCATATATGACCCACCATAATAAAAAATTTAAAAATTTACTTAACGGAATTTTCTTATCATATGATGACAACTACAGCCTAGTGTTCCTAGCGTGGAACACAAGGGAGCTAACATTCTTATCCTAACTTAGTTATTTTTTGGTGAATTCCCTTTTGGCTACCCCCATGCCTATTTGTACTGAGAGACGACCACCCATATTTTATGAATCAGCTCTTTATCAATGAGGTAATTTTCAAATTAATGGGTTGTTTTAAATTAAATTTAAATATGTTTAAAAGACTTATGAGTGCACAGCACAATTGAATTTTTTATAATTTTGTAATACTTTGCCTTTTACAACAGTTGGGTCACGGGTAGTCCATTTATGTCGTCGGGATTTTAATTTTTAGTGGTTGCCCCTGGTTACCATTTTGTTGCCAAGACTTTATTTGTTGCACTATAAATAATGAAACAGTGTCTTACTAATATCTTTAGTTATATTATTTATTTAGTGTTATCATTTGAACTAAATAGATTGTTTTCATGCAATATTATTATACATTTTCTTGAATATTACTAATATTCCTTATGTAAAAAATAATGTCAGTAAAATAGTAATAAAAACAATAGGGCATTTTAGGACTAAACCGTAACTGTAACTATGCTTATACATTAGGTATATTTTATAATGCAAATGAGATGATTCTTCTATTTTTCAGAAAGCCTCTTTCATCAGATGGAGTCCGTAAAAGACATGAGATAAATCATATTTTGAAGCTATAAATCCAGATGAAAGTAATTTTGAGGAAAATGACATTTCAACGCATGATAAATATGAAGACTACAATCCTAATGTTAGAGGCAAAGGATTCAGTACAGAAAATTGTATTAGAAGAATGTCATTGTATTTTATTACAATGAACCACTCATCCCACAATCCTCTAATTTCACCGGTGGAAATAAGAATAACGACCTATGAGTAACGAGCCTTTCAGTCATTACTTTTCAATCATATAAATGTCTAAAAAGACATGAAATTTGAGAGAAGATCTGTCGTACAGTTTTACAAGTAAAAAAAAAGATTCTCCCACAACGACTTTGTCAGAATTAGAGATGGATGGCTGCTATCAATATCAAATTTCTATCACAAATGATCAGCTTCAACGATGAAAATTGTGCTACCTAAAACAAATAACTTATTATACAAATGAAATGTTTATCTTTGTTTCACTCAACAGAGAAACTTTTTGAGGCTTATTTATCTGAAATTTTATATTATAATTTGAATTAAAAAATATATTTATTACATATGTTATATATTTTTATTATTGCCTAATTAATTAAATTTGGTGAGATTGCAATACGGTTGGGTAGAAAAAACTGCACTAACCCTTGCTGATTCAATATTGTAAAAAAACGTATTCAGGAGTATGGGACCCTTACAACACATAGGACACGGTGGTCGACTGGCGTACCGATGGTCACGGGTTCGAATCCATGTGAAGGCAAGGATTTGTTCCCGGGGCCTAGGACGTCCCTGAGTCACCCAGCTCCGAAAGGGTACCTAACACTAGTTAGGCGGCCGGGTAATGCGTGAAAACCCACAAGGCCGTGGCCTGTGAACGCTGCATCACTTGCCAACAGATCATCTGTCATGGTCTGTGGACGCAATTATCTTCTGCATAGAAGGAGCGTCTGTATAGATAAGATAAGAAGAAAAGATAAAGAGTGAAATGTATACCCTTAAAGCCCATTGGGTCAACCGTGGAAAAAATTAGAAAAGTAGGTCAAGGTACCGTGAAAAAAATCGAACATGGATATCAATTTCTGTACCTAAAGTATGCATGTATACCAAAGGATATAATTTTCAAAGCACTAGAACATAGTCTGGATTTTTGAGGTTAAGAATACTTATTATTAATTGTATTAGCATTATACTATTAGTTTGTATAATTTTAATCATGTATATATAGTATATACATATGTATATACATATAAACATATTTATATATTTATATATGTATACGAACACACATGGTTGTATTTTGTTTAAGCCTCACTACACACTCACAAAAATGACAATGCTAAAAATATATTTTTCCTAAAAATAAATCATTTTTATTGCATTACGCAACTCCAAGATTTTAGACCGCTATCTGGTGAGTAAATCAGTTTTATTTTTTATTTTTTTTTAGCTTTTGATTTGTAATTTTCTCTTAAAGAACAATCAATTGTGAAATGGATACAATTATGAAGTGAACACTTATTTTAATATACAAATACTTGGTAAATCAGTTTGTAAAGTGTGTAATTAAATTTTTATAGACATGAAGTTAATTTTTCATAAGGAATGCCTTCAGCAATCCTAATCAAAATTAAAATGTTCAACGGATAGCTTGTTTCCAACCTGGCGTACATCTATAGCACATCTTTATCTAATGATGACTTTTATTTACTTGGATTTCTTTTGGATATAATGTTAGTCATATATAAATAAGGAATCGTATATTTACACTATTTGCACAACATAATACATACCACTCATTCTAATGCTCTCTAAATAAACACAAACTTTCGCGGAAAGCTTTTAGTTGTCTATCCAGAAGTTTAAGTTTTTATATACATGATGAAGGAAACTGACTTTAAAATTTGAAACGCGTAAGATTGCAATGTCGATGTCGAAAACCAGGGTTGGGTCTACAAAGAGACCATTTCGCCCCCCCCCCTTTCTCTAACAAAGTATGAGAGGTTCTGTAAAAGGCAAGTTTTGTTAGTTCGTGATTAACTAAATATGTTCAGTTATTTCAGTATCCTTCCGAAAGAGAGTACATCCCTGAATTGGAAGCAGAGTGTCGCCAGGCATTAGAGGGGAATAGGTCCCGAGATGCGCGTCTCCTTTAGGTATGCCACTTTTATGATTCCAGCTTCCATTATCTGTGTCACTTTGATGACCCACTTATCTAGCCGTGATCCTTGGCAATTGGACTAAAATGCTGATCTCGGGTGACGCCGAGATTCTAGCGGGTCTACTGATGTGATTCCATCACTAATTAAGGGAGTTATCTTATCTTATCTGTTATAGACGCTCCTTCTTTACAGAAGATTATGCGTCCTATGCATATCTAAAATTCCTTCCATGTTTCTCTGTGCCCATGCAAACCTGTCCAAAAGAAATGACAGCCTAGTAATTGTCCCCTACCTTATAGTTTCTTTGGGAAAGGTGGGCTAAATATCTAGGATATTTATAATAGTGATAAACCAACGTTTTTTTGACGCCATTACATGCATTTAGGATACACGTGACAAGATTTTTCTATACTTTAGTAAACATTCATTACATATCAAAATATATTAAATATTTTCCCGTAAAACTTTAAATATTACCTAAAAATGATTTGTAAACATCCGCACTTTTAATTAAAAACAAAGCACTTCAACCATAGTTAGGCTATAACTCATTCCTGAGTCAGAACTGAAGGAGGAAACACGTTATTACAAACTAAGTAGTCATAGTCAAAACCTTTACTCTGAAATCACTTTATAGAAGATGTGTGAAATTGTTCATCAAGCATTTTTTAAAAAGTATGTGTGGCTTTTTCAGTCATGGAAGAAGTTTTGGTACTTCATATAAGAATGTCGGAAGATTAAAAATACATTGTTATTATCATTAATTCATTTTTGTATGCATGGTAAATTGTAATTGAAGTAGACAAAATATACATGCTTCCCAACTGTAACAATAACGTTTTTATTGTGAATCTCCGTAGAAAAAGTTTGCTCACCCCTTTTATAGATGGTTAAATTACCCACTTTCCAATTCATGACGGACTATGGGGCAAGTGATGTAGCGTTCACAAGTTTTTAGCTACCACTAACGAGCAGGGGAATGTGTGGCCAGCACAATGCTCCAGGGGCCTTGCCAGTACCCGGGCTCGAACCCGCGACTAGGGATCTCAAATATGGTCAAACTGTAGTTATTTTTGTAACATATAGTGTTTTCTTTTTTCTTTAAGTAACAAAAACACCTGCACAAATGTATACATGCACATTTAAGTACGTTAATTGAATTTTTTTATAAAAAATATATAATAAAAACTAAATACTTACTTGAAAAAGAATTATTTAGCTAAAACAAGAAGATTTTTGTAAAGTATAAGTAAAGATAATTATTTCTACGATGTCAGGAATAATAAATTACAAATTGTGTCTTTAAAATAACGGATGTAAATGAACTTCCCTTTAATGTTTATAATTAAAAATTTGTCTTTGGATAAGCTAATATATTTCTTTAAATAATGGAGGAATTATAGAGTTTGGTTTTATAAAAATAATTCATTTTTTGTCTATGCAATTTATACAGTCTTATTTATAGCCAAAACAAAGAATTAACAGCTGGCTGCTTTTGGTTACAATGTGTATAGAAATTTAAATGCAATTATCTTACAAAACTTTCAGACAAAAAAAAATTTTGATTTTTAAAAAGTATTTACTTTTATCATATTTGTTTAATAAATTTCATTTTATTTTAATTTCTTTTTTTTTAATTTAATATTATATTAAAATTATTTATGATCTGTTGATCTTTGTCGAATTGTAATGATTTTAAAATAATTTAATTCAATAATTTCCGTGACATATATATCAAGATATTTCCAAGATATATCCAATTCTCGCAAAATAACAATGATAGTTCTAAATACGTTTCATGATCAATAAATGACAGAGGTAAAATCGTCATGTTTTCATTTTCAAGCAATCTGAAGTCTGCAGTTCTTGAATGAATCTTGATTAAAACTTCACGAAACAAAATGTTAATTTTTTTTTGTTGATTTCAAAAGAAATGTGAATACATCATTTTGTTATATTATTCAATTTAAATATATATTATTTTCAGTTAAATGTTTTTAAAAAAAAATTAAATGTTTCAAAAATGGTCAGAGAAGTTTTGATTTAAAGAAATTAATTGAATTTCACACCTTTTTCCACTTTAGAATTTTCGTTTTGTTTTAAAGTATCCGGTTTATTTATTTACTTTTAGTAAAGTCAATAAACAAAGGCGATGTAGAGAAATACTTTTTTCGGAATTGATTTGACGTGCTGAAATTTTTTTGTTGGAATAATACTAGAAAGATCTCGAGAAAAATGTAGTGCAGTCCATTTAAAATAATTATATTCATAAAAAATATTAGAATTAACAACTTTAATTTTAAATAAAAATAAATAAAAACGCAGTAACTACACAAGATTTTAAAATTTTACATGGCAGATCACCAAAGTGTTTGATTTAACCCTTTAATCTGGAACACGAACTTGGCAGTGTATAATGCATACTGTTTTCTCACGAAACGGACATTAATGTATAAATGTGTGTAAAACATATGCTCTGACTATACAAAAGATCAATGTACACTAAGCTTCCCAATGTTTGTGTATCGTAGTGGATTATATTAGACGTTTGAATGCAGATAGTGTTTTGGGCTTCCGATTTTTCTTCCCAGTCACATGCTTGAAGACTGGTGGGAAAATGATGATTTGTATTGGTCTGCTCAGACATGCAAAAAAAAACACAAATTAATGTTAAAAACGTGTCTATCTGAGCACATATTTATTTATTTATTTTTTTCTATGCAAGAATGCAAAGCCTTGTTAATTGTGATTTTTTTGTATTAATATTTTTTATAGTATTATTTTTATGTTTTGTAGATTGTTGTTTTATGTTCTTGTGTTTCGAGATTTTGTGATTTAAATTTTGTATTTGAAATTATTAAATTTTTACATTCACCAGATTTAAAAAAAAATTGTTATAGTTTTTTTCTATTTATTTAGTGATTAAAGAAGATGAACATTAATATACATAATTCCCGTTGTACGTATGTATGTATGTAGGTATTGAATAATGCTGTTAGGTGGCGCTGCGATCGATTTTGTATAAAATATTATATGACGTATTTGTTCTATGGTTATATTTTAATTTTTGAGAAGGGAACTATGTAAAAATAGGATTTGATGATTTATAATTATTATGAAATATTTTGTGTCCATTTCAGCAAGTTTAATATTTTGAATTTATGAAACACGGATAAGTTAGTTATGTTAATTATGTATATTGAGTCCCGTTGTCTGTATGGATGTAAGTGCTGTTAGGTTGCGCTGCGATCGATTTTCTATAAAAAATATTATATGACGTCATTGTTTTATGATTAAATTTTAATTTTTGAGAAGGGAACGATGTAAAAATAGGATTTTAATGATTTATAATTATTATGAAATACTAGCTGACCCGTGGCGTAGCATACGCCGCTAATGATTTAGTGACGGATGAAGACTTCCTAAAAGACACATTTGTCAAATGGGGTGGGTTTGGGCAAACGACTGTGAGTGAATGAAAAGAAGGAACTCTGGAGAGACCCGCGACGTATCATCCGTAAAAAATGACGGAAGTGTTCAGCTGAAATCTATTTATTTTGAAAAAAAATGCACTTTTTTAGGGCGCCCATGGCGCCCACCTTTTTCAAAATCACAATTAACTTGTCCTTGTTTGATCGATACGAAATATTAAACTTTCTGAAATGTACACAAAGTATTTTATAACGTTTTATATTGTTCCCTTTTTACAAAATTCAAATATCAGCGAAAACAATGACGTCATATAATGTTTCTTTTACAGCGCATATTTAATTTCCACACCTTTTGATGCATTTGCAGTAATTTGGTGATTTGCTTTCTAAAATTAGTATCTGTTGAACATACTTGCAGCTTGGTGTCTCGCAGGGTCCGACCACAAAGAGAATTATATATATAGATTTTGTGTACATTTCAGCAAGTTTAATATTTCGTATTTCTCAATTACGGATAGGTTACTTATGTTAATTATGTATATTTATTCCCGTTGTCTGTATGGATGTAAGTGCTGTTAGGTGGCACTGCGATCGATTTTGTATAAAAATATTATATGGCGTGATTGTTTTATGCTTTTATTTTATTTTTTGAAAAGGGAACGTTGTAAAAATAGGATTTGAGGATTTATAATTATTATGAAACTAGACGCCCCGCGGCGTAGCATACGCGGCAGACTTTTTCATGGAGAGTGCAAAGAAAGTGGAGAAAGAACGGACACAAACTACAGCATAAAGAAATCAAAACAACGCGAGTGAACGTCGGTTAATAAACGGGAGGTGGGTACCAACAACCTCAGTGTGCGTGTCTTTACGTTAACTCGCAATTTTTTATTTACTTAGTGCTGCTTTTTGTGTCTGTACTCTCACGCCCCCCCCCCACCGTTCTTTGCACTGTCCATGATGAGTAAGTCTGCGGCGTATGCTACGCCGCGGGTCTCTCCAGAGTTTCTTCTTTTCATTCACTCACGGTTGTTTGCGCAAACCCATCCCATTTTGACAACTTTGTCTTTCAGGAAGTCATCACCCGTCACTAAATCGTGGGTCAGCTGGTATTAGTATATTTGTGACAATATTAATATACCTTATCAGTTTTGTAATTTTGTTAAAGCTGCGAAAGCTAATTTTCATAAAGAAAATGTGTGTGATACTTTGTTAACAAGTGGTTTAAATTATATGTATTTAGTAATGCATCACCGAAATGAAGCTAGCTTCTCTAATTTATATATTTTTTTTAAACAGTAATCAAACTTAATTTTTTTTTATTATTTACCATTTTTTGTATTGCTTAAATAAATAATGGCTTTTTATACAGCAGTAGATAATATAGAGTGTAATATCTTTTCTCTGTGGTAAAATAAAAAGTATAACATGTATAACATAAGTATACCCATTAGTCATTAAAATGGTTTTAACTTCAGAATCACATCTGCTAGATATACATAGTAATATTTAAAATGATTTATTTAATTTTCTGAAATATTTGCTAGGACATAAGTAAATAAAGTATCCTCTAATTGATTTTGTTGTAAAAAAAAATACGATTGTTATTTTCTTAAACTGAACATAAGTGTTCAATATATTTATTTGTGGTTTTCGACATTCAAATATGTAATTTTAATGATTATTTACTGGGCGTCACTTTTTCATTCAATTCGCATACTTTAATGTGTCATTACTCTTTTAATGACATAGTGTATGCCCTTAATTAAATACATTAAAATTTCGTTTAGATTAAAAAATATAACGTAACAAATTCATTTAAAGTTTTCATTAAAAAATATATTAATCAAGAAGAATGGTGTAAACTTGTTTTTTTCCTCTTTCTTGTGTAATTTAAATTTAATCATACGTATTCTATAAAAAAATGTTTATTCAGATTTTAGAATATATAGGCCGTATTAAAGAAAAAATTTTTTTGTGTTAAATCAATATAATAAGTATCAAATTAGAATAAAGATTTCAAATATTTTAAAAAATCAGCTATTTTTAATGTAAACAAGCAAATGACTCAGTTTATGAAAAATTCTATGAAAATTAGACCTTTCATTTTAGTTGTATAAAAAAAAAGGTTTCAACATAAAGAGGTATTTCAAAGCAAACAATTTAACAGAAAAAAACAATAATTCTTCTCGTTTAGGGAAAAGATATTTCATTTTTAAGATTATTAGCTGGGAAAAGATTATAGTGAGATTTTTGTACGACGTGAAATGTACAATATTTCTGCTTTTCATATTTGAAGTTTAACAACATGAGAATGAGAAAAGCTAAAAAAGAATCTCTAAAAAAAGAGTCTATTGATGATACACCTTAACACATTAAAACCGCATATGTTTTTTAAAACGCGGGAATACTTTTACAACTTGGACATGTCTGCAAAAGACAAAGACTGGAAAGCAACTTAAACGGTACATTCGATCAAAGCTCAGCTTCAAAAGCTTCTATTGAAGTGGCCTTGTTGATTACTCGAAACAAGAATCCACACACAATCGGTGAGGTATTTGTAAAACCAGCAGCTGTGAAAACGGCATAGATTATGCTTGGTCAGAGGGAAGCTATGAAACTAGATTCAGTACCTTTTCAGCAAAACTTGTCAAAGACAGAATTTCTACTTTGGCCGAAAATGTCCGGGAACAAATACTTTCTTCTATAAATGCGAGTAAATTCTTTGCTGTTCAGCTCTATGAGACTACTGATATCAGTAGTAATGCGCATATTATGGTATATGTTCGATACAATGGTTTACAAACGATTGAAAAGGATATGTTGTTTTGTTCTCGTCTCGAACTGCGATGTCAAGGAATTGATGTATTCAGTAAAGTTAATGAATACTTTGAAAAACTTAATTTAAAATTGGAAGACTATATTGCTGTGTCTGTTGATGGAGATCAAGCTATGTTGGGTCATGTACGTTGTGTTTGTTCGGCTTTTGCAAGAGTGAGGAATCCCAAAATTGAAGTTAACAACTGTATGATCCATCGTCAAGCTGTGCTTGTGAAACATTTGGAACCTGAACTAAAGGTTGTCTTGCATGATATTATCCAGATTTTAAATTTAATGTAAAAGGACTTGCACTGCCAACACGATTGTTTCGTGATTAATGTAAAGATGGTGAGGCTGAATATACATACATAATTTATCACACCTTGGTACGGTGACTTTGACTCGGCTATGTTCTGAACAGAGTGTGAACTCTGAAAATTGAACTTCAAACATTTCTGGCTTTTAAAAAGCATGCACTGGCGGATAAGTTTATGAACTATTGTTGGGTTGCACATCTCGCATATTTAGCCGATATTTTTGAGCATGTGAATGCGTTGAACAAAGAATTGCAGGGAAAATAAAAATCAATATAAGTACATCCAGATAAATGATTGCAACATTTGGATTAAAGTTTTCATTTTGGAAACAAAAAACAGAAGAAAACACGTTAGAGGCTTTTCAAAGTTGGCCTTTTACTTCGGAAATTGTGTAAATATAACTTTTGACGATATCAAGGATATAATTAGTTATCAGGCGTCTTATCAAGATCAAAGAGTGGTTCACTATTTACTTTCCAGTTATTAATTCACATAAATTCATTAGGGTTGTAGATCCATTTTGATGTGACATTGAGGATGTACAAGATAAACATCAGGGGTTGGCAGAGGCACTTTTTGAACTTTCGTCTAATAATGAGGTACATATTAAATTTACAAACAAAGCAGTTCTGATACAGTTTTGGGTGTCCAATCCTGCATAGGCTTTTAACACTGCACTTGAGGAGGCCATCAAAACGTTGCTGCTTTTGGTAACAACGTACCTTTTTGAACAAGGATTGTCCACTCTCGTGAGCATAAAAGCAAAGCTGGGAAATCGATTGGACCCTGAAGACAGCATCCAACTTTCCCTTTCATGAAAAAGTCCCAATTTAGATGGAATTGTGTCAAAAATAAAACATCATAACTTTTCTAAAAAATTTAACAATAAAAATTTAAAAAATACATATTTGTGTTTTATAATAAAAAATTGATGACAATAATTTATATTAAATTTGTAATTTTTTATGTTATTTTATGTTATTTTTTAAATTAAAATTTTGTTCATCCGACTTTATCGCATTACGTCAGATTTATCATTATATCTAGAATTACCAGGGCCGTTAGACCTATAACCGTTAAAACAATAATATATTTTGGCTGTTAAATTTTATAATTACATCATACGCAAAATCCTTTTCGTGTCATAATTATACACTTGCCAGGTTTCTAAAACTCAACAGATGCGTGTTCGGCTTTAACTTATCCCTAGACCCGCTCCCTAAAAGCCCAAGAGGTGTGGGCAGGACCTCACGCCTTCGGGATAACGGCAACATAACATTGTATATTTTGGGGTAACGGGCAAACAAAGTTCGCCCAAACCTGTGCTAGATGGTACACATTAATTTCAGTTGCCGTTTTTTTTTGTGTGTTTTTTTTAAATCCTTTATATTAACTCGTGGTGTCTGCTTGCTTGCACCCTTGAACCCTTGCACCCTTGTCGCCAAAACTTTGGATACATTTTTAACCCAGTTACTCCTAAGCTAGCGAGCTGAAATTTTGCAGGCAGTTTCGTACCGATTATAAAAACAATGTATGAAAATTTCATATCGATCACATGTACCGTAATTGAATTATTGATTTGTTTATTATTTTCTTTATTCCTATGTATCATGTTATTTTTTGAGATAGAGTGTAAGGGTGCGCATTATATTGAACAACCTTTCTGTCACGCAATAAGGTGCGTATTTTATTGACAACACTTTTTATAAACATATTCCTGATCGGTGCGCATTATATTAAACATGTTTTACGACACAAATACATTTTTTGTATTTTTGGATGGTCTTGCGCTACGTATTATAATGAACATTCTTTTAGTTACTTCTCGTACATAAAGGATTTATAGTAAAAAAAAACTTGGTTCTTTACGGGTTTTTTAAATTTAATCATAATTGGGATATTAAAAAAAAATGTATGCCTTGGAAAATATTTAGCACTGTTCTCAACTAAGTTAGCAAATATGTTTCAAATGTTATAAACGTTAAATAGCATTTATTAATATATTTACAATGAAAAAAATATTTCGAACGTCCAAAATCAGGTAAACAGTTCACAAGACATGTTCGTAAATTGAGTCTGGCTGATAGTTAAGCAATGTTTGAAGTGAAGGTTTTTCATAACTAGCTTCTCTGTCTTCCTTAGAATCGTTCAGGTTCCTGTTGGAATCATTCTGTGATTGTCTTATTTTATCATTGTTTGCATTATTCTCATGATGGCCTTCGTTAACAAATTCGATATATTTCTTTTCAAAAGAGTCAATTCTTGTACGAGCTTCAAGTGGAAAGAAATATGAAACATGCAAAAATGGAAGAAAATAATAAAAAAAACAAATCTACACCTAAATGTACACACATCTATTAATTATTATAAATATGCAATTGTTTATTAAAAATCACTTATATTTACCGTACATTACATTTTACCTATTAGCATCAATATGTATTTGTTTAGAAAACTATCTTATATGTATTGTATACTACCTTTTAGTCTTCTATAGCAGCAAACGCCAAAACATGCAAAGGCGATAAGACACACAGAAATTATTGGTATCGTTAGAAGTAACAGTGTTTCAAGTTGAGCACTGCTTTGAAATTCCTTCCCTGTAATTAAAAAAATGGAAGACAATAAAAAAGAAATGCAAATTTCTTTATCTAATTTTTGGTCTATTTTTTAACTAAAGATAAATAATACAAAAAATAAGTGTTTTTGAATGATAAAAAAAAACCCATTAAACACCAGCTTAAGCTGTATTCATTGCACAAATTGCCAATAGAGTACATTAAATAATCAGTACTAGATACGAACCGCGGCGCAGCATTCTCCGCACACTTGCTCATAAATAATGCCAAAAAAAAAGGGGGGGGGGATAACGGAAATTCCTGGTATCAAACCCCAGCGGGAATATATATATCTATCTTTTAATTTTTAAAAATGTTTTTTTTTGCCCGTTCGTTTCTCCCTTTTTCAAACATGACTAAGGCTGTTAAACGATAATCGGATTAAAAAGTGACAATTAGGTTTTAAATTTCCCAAACCAATAATCGAATTTTATTCGGCTGGATTTATGAACTGAAATCAGGCCAGAGCCGAAACCGGATTTGTAAATATTGCCGGATTCCAGATTTGCGGCGCCGAAGCTATAATTAATTTATATTTTGACGTAAACCCATCAAGCCGGATTCGGCGGCATTTATAAAGGCAATTTATGCCGAGCCGGATTTGTAAATATGGCCGGATTCCGGATTTGCTGGAGCCGGAGGCGAAATCCGGTGCATCCCTTATTTCTATAAAGTCAGCTATAAAATGATAATCGGTTTAAAATCGGAGTTAATTAATCGAAAATCGGTTTTCCAAATAAGAAAAACAACACCACGCAAATAACAACCCTAAATATGACTAACCTTCGCTAGGGTCGGCCAATCACAGTTTATGTTTAAGGGATGGTAGTAATAAGGGCGGGGGCGGGTAACAAAACCTCAGTGTGCATGTCTCCACGTTTACTTTTTATATTTGTTCATTACTTGGTGCTACGGTTTGTGTCCGTACTCTCAACCCCCTCCTTTTTTTTCCTTCACAGTTCTTTGCACTGTCTATGAGTCTATGATGAGCAGGTCTGCGGCGTATTCTTCGCAGCGGGTCGTTCTTGTGTAAAATATATATATATATATTTTTATTATTAAATGTATTTACCATTTGGATTTTCCCCATAAAATATATACAAAAAACGTGTCCCTGATGCAGCAACAAGTTTTATTTGAAAAACACGTGGTCCAATGATAGTAATATTATACATCGTTATTTTAATTTGTTGTCTCCCTTGCAGGTCCTTTGATTCATTTGTGTATTCCAAGCTACCCACTCCTTCGGTTTGTGATATTACGTCAACAATTATTTCTGATACCGACTCATTTTTATTGACACAGAAGAAAACGGTGGCTGTATTGTTGATATCATCAACGACTGTGGCGTTCTTTGTACTTGAACAAATGCTTTGTGCAGCTAAAAAATGGCGTGAAAAATAATGTTACATTTATATTTGATATATTTTAGTTATATATATATATATATATATATATATATATATATATTGTATTTAATTATTTTATATCTACTTAAGGTCAATCGATGCATGGAGATGCATTTATTTAATCAGTACTATTTATTGACTAATGAATATAGTTAATCAATTTTTATAGTTCATAAACATTGTTTTTCGCTCCAAACACCTGCAAGAACTTACTATTATTAATGCTGAAAGCGTACAGTATTCCTAAGCCAGATTTCGTCAAAATTCTTACGGTATAATTGTATATCCCCGTCTCATGAAACTCGTGTAATTCAAGAGTAAAGTTTATCACATCACCATGAGTTTTATTGGTAAGAATGTACGTTGGAGTAGATGCTTGGCCATCAGTAAAGATAGATAACTCTTTGATGATAACATCTGTTATATTTTCTTTTGTAACAACACAGAAATTGACGACGAGTTTTCCATTCCAAACATCAGTGAACGTGTTGTTGATGGTTTCATCACACAAAATCGGTTGATCTGTAACATAACACAAATAAGTAATTTAACCTATTAAAATCATATGGAAAAATATGAATTACATATTTTTTTTGTGATAGTATTTCCGTTAATATGTATTGAGCGAAAACATTTATGGATCATCATGTGCTTTTGAAAAAGCATGGAATAATAACACTTTTTACGTGAAAAGGAAAACAATTTATGATTGTATTACTTTTGTGCATAAATATGATTTTTGTCATTGATTTAATTGAGCACAATTTCATGAGAACGAAATAGGTTTACTATTGCATTCTCATATTTACTTACATTTCAATAAATTTATCTGATTACATCAATAAATTATTTTTGTAATGTTTATCATTCAGAAAATGTGTAAAACTCTTCTCTATGTACGAAAAATATATAACATCTATGAGGTTTTTTTTTCTTTTATGACTTTTATTATTATTATGTGTTCACGTATAATATATACGTATTTACACCCTAATTATATATATATATATATATATATATATATATATATATATATATATATATATATATATACTAGGGGCAAGTACCCGGCTCCCGCCCGGGTTTAACAACAACAGCAACAAAACAACAAACACAAAACAACAACAAAAACAACAAAAACAACAAAACAACAAAAACAAAACAACAACAAAAACAACAACAAAACAAAAAAAACAAAACAACAACAAAAACAACAACAAAACAAAAACAAAACAACAACAAAACAACAACTACAACAACAACAACAAAACAACAACTACAACAACAACAGCAACAACAACAAAGCAACAACAACAAAACAACAAATACAACAGCAACAACAACAAAGCAACAACAACATGAAGGACATTGTCGTCGCAGGGCAAGGGATGTGGACAACAACAACAACAGCAAAAACAACACAAAAGCAACAACAGCAACAACAACAGCAACAACAAAAAAAACAACAACAGCAACAACAACAAAAACAAAACAACAACAAAAACATCAACAACAAAACAACAACAAAACAACAACTACAACAACAACAGCAACAACAACAAAGCAACAACAACAAAACAACAACTACAACAACAAAAGCAACAACAACAAAGCAACAACAACAAAAAAAATTCTTTTATGGCGATAATCGCCTTCTTGTTAATCTCGACACCAAAATGTTTATTAATTTGCGTCATTATTTTACGTCTTAATTTTCAATAATTTTTATTTTATATAGCTCATATAGGGAAAAACTACATTTTGGGCCCCCGGGCCCCAGTATCTTATATATATGGAACGAAACCTGTTTAATAACCTTTCCGGTATAATTTTGTGTACGTTTACCAATTTCACGTTATTTTGTTGTCTGGATCTTGAGTTATTAGGGAACAGACAGACAGACAGACAACAAATGCGGCTTATATATATAGAGACTAGGGGCAAGTACCCGGCTTTTCCCGGGTTTAACAGCAACAACGACAAAAACAACAACAGAAACAGCAACAAAAACAACAAAAACAAAACAACAACAAAAACAACAAAATCAACAACAAAACAACAACAACAGCAACAACCACAAAGCAACAACAACAAAACAACAAATACAACAACAAAGCAACAACAACATGAAGGACATTGTCGTCGCAGTGCAAGGAATGTGGACAACAACAACAACAGCAAAAACAACACAAAAGCAACAACAAAAACAACAGCAACAAAAACAAAACAACAACAAAAACATCAACAACAAAACAACAACTACAACAACAACAGCAACAATAACAAAGCAACAACTACAACAACAAAAGCAACAACAACAAAAAAATTATTTTATGGCGATAATCGCCTTCTTGTTAATCTCGACACCAAAATGTTGATTAATTTGCGTCATTATTTTACGTCTTAATTTTCAATAATTTTTATTTTATATAGCTCATATAGGGAAAAACTACATTTTGGGCCCCCGGGCCCCAGTATCTTATATATATGGAACGAAACCTGTTTAATAACCTTTCCGGTATAATTTTGTGTACGTGTACCAAATTTCACGTTATTTGGTTGTCTGGATCTTGAGTTATTAGGGAACAGACAGACAACAAATGCGGCTTATATATATAGAGATATATAAACTATAATAAAACCAATAACTTAAAATAATTAAAAATACAAATTATCATTTTTACCAACGTACATTTCGGAAACTTTATATGTACATTGAATTGCAGGGTCATGTTGAATATAGTTTCAAGGGTTACTTGATATTGATGTGTAGATGACCCAGTTGCATTCAACACTTGAAGTGAGTAGCTGGTACTTGTGTTCTCGGCATTTTTTTCTGTATCGGTGCCAAGTTTGTACATAGATGAATCCATGTAAGAGTTATTGAGAAGTAAGATCTGGTCGTTTACTGAGATCCGATTGATTGGGTCTTTGGAAATGACACAGAAATTAACAGTAGCTGTGTTTTTAATTGCACTTACAACAGAATCGTTTCTTGACGTTTTGCAAAGTTGCGGTATTTCTGAATATATATATATATATATATATATGTAAATTAAAAAAAACAACAAAACAACACATGCAAAGATAAAATTGTACAATGATTTAAATATTTGATATTAGTGTAAAACGCAAATTAAAAAATAAAAAAATAATGATTGTGGCGGCATCGTGTCTAAGGGGATTCAGGTCCGCCCCGTGGCCACTGGTATTACCCAGCATGGGTACTCCGACGGAGTCTCAGCTGGTTAATATAAATGACAAAATACCATACTGGATGAAGTATAAGTAGTCGAAAACACTCTGGGTTAAATATTAATGCACGTTTAATATCATCAATGGGTATATGCATGGAACAGATTACAGTTGACAACGTACGTATCTTCATGACATTCCAAATCTGCCTTTCTCACTGTTCATATCGTCGCCAGACCTTTCCGTGACCATCTCGGTCTACCCTCAGCTTTCAACTCTCGTCCAGTCTTCACACTCTCCGTAGCTCTACAACTCCCCGTCTCCCCCCGACCGGTCCGTACTGCCTGTTCCACACACTCTGTCTCCTTTGACCTCTGTCCTACCCGCTGATCAAAACTCTCACGTTCTCTCAGTTCACCCAACTGTCCACGTGAACTGGTGTTCACTGTTGTTTACACATTTTCGCCACATTTACACTCAGTCCTTCTCACACCACAACATCTGACCGTGACAATAATAATTGTTATTAATCAATGTTATTTTCTTTGAGTGCTCTATTAATTCATTTTTGAAGTTATTGTTACGTTAACAAAAGTTTAAATGCGAAAGTCTGATTTAAAAATTTTAACAATTTACAACTCTTAAATCCTGACAATGTTTTTAAAATGATTTAAATATGCATTTAATGAAAATTACTTTTGATTTGTATATTTTCAGAGCTAAATTCGATACTACGAATTTATTATTGTTAATAGTAGTATAATTATATTACCATTAATTAATTAGTATTATTTATTTCAAATATGTATAACTTATATATTTAACACATTTTAGCAGTGTTGTATCTCTATAGAATTATAAACGTGCCTAAAATCATACCTTTCTTGTTCAGATGCACATGTAGAACCATTTTGCTCTTTGTAACATGTTGTGTAATTTCAAGCTTGTACAGCCCAAAATTTTCTGGCCTAGATGGTCGGATTAAACTAATTCTCAAGAAATTATTAAGCGTAACATTGTTGAATTCAGGCGTGAAATTGTAGTTTAAAAGTCTTCTTTCCCGGATGTTTTGGATTTTACCCGTCATACCAACCACATTCCCAAAGAAGCATAATGTAAAATTGACGGTTTCATTCACTGATGCATGTATGATGGTATTGTTGTCTTTGGTACTGCACATTCTAAATGGACCTGTAAACATGATGTTCAGTTTAGTAAATACAATTTTAAAAATAATATTTTTTTTAAATATAATGATCTCATATTAATTTTTTTAAAATAAATATTTTCAATAACTCGACTATCACAATTTTCTGTATTAAATTACATATCATTAAATTAATTTTGGTTTTAACTTTTTAAAATTTAAATTTAATTAATTAATATTTTATAAAAAATTACTGATTTATATCAAACATTCAAAGTCGAACTTACAATCAGGGATGGGCACATACAGCCCTTTTGATTTAAAAGAATGATTTTTATGTTGAACAGTACAATCATATGTTCCAATGACGTCATTACAGTCTTTTCCTTGGACACGAAGAATTGCATGAACTGCTGTGCTACTCAAGTTGTTATACATCACTCTGTTTGTCAGACCAAATGGAAACTTTCTCTCAATGATAACATTACTTGGTGTTCCGGGAGCAGTGCAGTTTAAAGTCAAATTATACGCAAAATCATCATGTAGAAGGGTTGCAGTTAACGAAATGTTACTAGCAGCTTGAAGGAGGACAAAACATATATTTTACCTATTTAAAAATATATAATACATGTTTTGTCTGACATAAGTAATCAATAGCAATAATGATTAACATCAATATAAATAATTTGGCTATGTATGTTCGTCCAGTCCGTTCGTCACGCTACTAATTTTAGAAAGGGGCGCATCAAATTACTGTACCGAAAATAAATATTTTCGAACTTCCAAATACAATTGTTAAATTTGGAAATAAATGAATAAAACAAAAATAAAATTTAAAATTGAAAGCTCTGTATTAAATTATTTTTTTATTCTAATGTGGATTTTATTTAAATTTCTAGATTTCAGCTGAAATATATTTATTTTGAAAACGTCCGTAATTTTTGACGGGTGATACACTAGTATTTAATAAAATTGCATTATTCAAGAAAGAAACAAACAAGGAATACTGAAAAACATTACAAAAAGTCATGTAAGTTTATTATAACTAACTAGGGGCTGTAGGGCGCCAGAGGCGCCCACTTTTTTCAAAGCCCAAGATACTTATCCTTGTTTGTTAAATACGAAATATTAAACCACCTGAAATGTACAAAACGTATTTTATTATTATGAATCATCAACTCCTCGTTTTACATCGTTCCCTTTTCAAAAATTAAAGTATGCTCTAAAACATTGCCGTACCATAATATATTTTTTTTTACAGCGAGAAATACCACACGCTTTTTTTAGTTGCTATGGGCTGTTGTACTATTTAAAAAAAAATTATTTAGTTTATAATAATTTTGCACACCTCCTGATGCACACCTATTAAAATATAAGCTCAAACAATGACTTCATATCGTTACGGATCCATCAATCCGTACAGTTACTTGGGCTATTATATTGTTAATTTCTTACACTTCGCGCCTAAGCAATACACATTCTATATTTTATGTTTGGATATATATGATTTATTATCTAAGTGTAAATATGTTGCTGATTGTTAAAACCAGCATTCATCAAAATTGAATGTTTTAAATTCTAAGTCAAAAGCAATTTAGATGACTTTAATTTTAAAATTCAAAACGTTGAATTTCAAGAACTAAAATTAAATTAGTGTAGAGTTTAATTGAAGTACTAGACAGTATTAAGTACATTCATTTTCTTAAAATATTGCTTGTTTATCAGATACAATATTTAAAATATGTGTGCAAAATATGTTTATACAAAATAAAATATTTAAACAAAGACTTCATATACACATTTTTTATAACTACTGACCATGAAATGCTTCAAATTTTCGTGTGCAATTTACTGGTATAGCCAACAACAATAGCAGGTATAGAGTAACGGAGAAAATGAAGAGACACTGTAAAATCTTTATGTTCAATACATGATATGTGCCCATAATTGAAAAGGAATTTTGACTGACTCTGAAAGGAAGGAAAATAATCAAAAGTAATCAAAAATGTATATAACATATTATTATTTTGTTTTTTTAAATTTTTTATGAAGTAAAATAAATTGCATCAAATTGAAAATGTGCAGCTATATATATTTAATAGCACAAGCTCTCAAGAAAAAAAAATATGCGGATTGCATTACATCAAATTAAATTGTTTGCCCTATAGATATGATTAGTAGTCTGTTGACATTGGTTCAATTTGGTAGTCATAAACGTTTGGATCTGTGCATTAACAAATATTTTTAAAATTGATATTGTTAACACACACACATACACATATATATATATATATATATATATATATATATATATATATATATATATATATATATATATATATATATATATATATATACTATTATACGCGATCAATCGTAATATTTTTTTCTTTTGAACTATTATTTTGGGGGGAATAAAACAACAAAGAGCAATATTTTTCCCTTACCTATTTCTTCATGTCATTACTTCAGCTAAACGCTAATTACAGTGTTATTTTAAGTTTGAAGAACACAACCGAAAGTCTTTTCTTTCTAATGATATAATTTTTTTTCTCTATTTTTATTAGTATTATTTTCTTTTTAATATTAACATTAAAATAAAGATTTGTCATTTGCTTAAGTACTTCAAATATGTGAGAGGAAGTAAAAACCCTATAACCGTATTATTCATCGTTTCCGCCTCTTCGCTTCAAAAGCAATCGGGTCAATAGAGGCCTACTTAATTCTCCATAGGTCGAATTTTTATTTTTTTTAAATTATTTTTTTTGTTCTCGCCCGTTCCCTCAATTAACCAGAGGTCACACAATTTAAAAAAATAAAATCTTTATGGGGCTTCTTTAATCGATATATACGTTCAACTGTAACTTAGGTTCAATATATGTTATAAAAAATAAATAAAAAACTAAGAAAATACAAAACGGCTAATTGTTTAGAAGCCTGATTCCATTTATATAGGTTAAACTGTGATTTTGTTCTAGAGCTGTTATAAAAAAAAAGACATGTCATTTGATAATTCAAAATGGCTAAATGCACATACACAAAAAAACAGGATGCAAATATTAAGCATATACAACAAAACAGAAAGTTATTTTACACATTTTCTTACGGTGAAACGAACGACCTTAGTATATATCTCTTTCCAAACAAGTTTATGAAATACATTAAACTTTGCAGCATGATTTTAAAAAAAAACAACCAATTTTAAAATTAAATCAACATTTATCTAGTTGTGTAGGAGGTGGAACATTAAATTGCTAACTTACAATGACAAACTTTTCTTACGCTTAATATTAAAGCTGAAATTTATTGTTTATGCTTTACACACAATGTGTTAGTGTATTTTGTATTTTAAAAATTAAAGTAAAATAAAGTACATATGCAGTTTTTAAAAAAGATTGTTCACAGCGCTGAGATAATTGCCAAAAGTGTATTCCCCACCCCGCTCATATCTTTCTAGCTGTGACAACATCATAAACAGTATTAGGGTAACCATGTGCGATTATTACCATTTCTTTGTGTTTTTAGTGATCGATGTGTGTTGTATTGAAAGTGTGATTGGTGACAGATTTGTTTTGGGGGATATATTATATTTCATGTCAGTGAATAATTGTATTTTAATCTGGTGGAAGATATTTACTCCCCTTGAGTTTTTATTTTAAAATCAATCCGTTGAATTCAGGATAATTTATTGTGAAACAAAGGCTACGCAAATGGCTTAAGTATAATTTACAATAGATAATGTTATGCTGTACTCAAATCAAATACATTATATCTCTGCGGAGGACTAATATGACATATAGATAAACACAAGTATGAACAAATAAAGAATATATCAAACGTATATATACATATATATATATATATATATATATATATATATATATATATATATATATATATATATATATATATATATATATATATATATATATATATATATATATATATATATATATATAGGGAGAGAGAGAGAGAGAGAATTCTTAAACAAAGCAAATATCAGCATTTTCAACGTTTTCTGGAAATGTATACTCAGGGTAATATATGTGTACAGGTAATTGGTATTTAGAAAACGATAAATATCATTTTCAAAAGAAAAGTTGCGTGACAAGACTCGTTCGATACTAAATACTACACAAAACATTTGTTAAAGATCACAATTTCATCAAAAAATTTATAATGGAAGTAGCTAAACGTATGTCTCGTAAAGAAACATATTTGTTTTAACGAATCAGCATATATTCAAGTTCTGTTGTGTGTCAAATATAACGCATTGAAAAAAAACGAAATGCTACAGTTACAAAAGAGATCTAGAAATTAGTTTTGTTTTTACATCATCATGGCTTCTTATTTTCATTCGTGTCTTAAATTCGTACTTTTAGTTTAATGCAGGAGTAACATCTCTCTCCAGGTGGCACATAACAAAAACTTGAAAACATATTTTCCTGAAACAGCAAATATTTTACAAGTTTGACCGGATCCGAGATGTCTCTGTTGATTTTGGAAAATAACCTGAATCGCTGAAGCTAGGAAGTGTCTTGTGAGGCAGACCAGGACTCATTTGGAAGAGTTTTAAATTCCGGGCGCTTTCTGCAACTTACATCAGGAAAAATCTTTGATATTTCTTGTGTTCTGAAACCAACTATTTTTAAATCCCTTATATTAACTTCACTGGCGTCTCTCTCTCTCTCTCTCTCTCTCTCTCTCTCTCTCTCTCTCTCTCTCTCTCTCTCTCTCTCTCTCTCTCTCTCTCTCTCTCTCTCTGTCTGTCTGTCTTGGGCGGGCGGAAAAAACAGAAGTCAAAAAATTACCCACTTCCCATAATCCGATCCAACTGACATTTGGCACACGGACCCGACTAACCTAACTATGCATCGTATTAAAATTTCAGATCGATCGAATGTACCGTAATTAAATTAATGCATTTTTAGTTTATCCTTATATGAGGTATGTAATTTAAATTCACGGTTTGTTATTGTTTTTTTTCCCACGTGAAATTTTGAGCTGACGCATTGAGGCGACCCAACGAAGCGACGGGCGCTTTTGTTTACATTTTACGTGTCACTCTGAGCTCGGTCAAGCGAATCGGTGACCAGACTTTTCCCCTCTCCCCCCCACCCACCCCTCACTAGGGTTATGATGCAAAGTTGAGTTAAGACAGATTCAGTCTGTAAATGTTTGAAAATAATCAATACTGTTAGTTATGTCTCATATATAAGGGATTTATAGTCAAAAACTTTGTTTTTACGGGTTTGTTTTATTAAATCCCTTATATTAACTTCGCGGCCGTCTCATCATCTCATCATCTCATCATCTCATGGGATGGGCGGGCGGAAAAAGAAAAGTCGAAAATGACCCACTTTCCGTGATTCGATCGAGCTGAAATTTAAAACACTGACCCGTCTTACCTAACAATGCATCGTATCAAAATTTCAGATCGATCGAACGTACCGTAATTTAATTAATGCATTTTTAGTTTATCCTTATATGAGGTATGTAATTTAAATTCACGGTTTGTAATTGTTTTTTTCCCAAATGAAATTTTGAGCTAACGCATTGAGGCGACCCAACGAAGCGACGGGGCGCTTTTGTTTACATTTTACGTGTCACTCTGAGCTCGGTCAAGCGAATCGGTGACCAGACTTTTCCCCTCTCCCCCCCCCACCCACCCCTCCCGCTAGGGTTATGATGCAAAGTTGAGTTAAGACAGATTCAGTCTGTAAATGTTTGAAAATAATCAATACTGTTAGTTATGTCTCATATATAAGGGATTTATAGTCAAAAACGTTGTTTTTACGGGTTCGTTTTTTGGAAAGTTGTACACTGAAGGATATGCACCCAAACGCAGTCAGTGCCTTGAGGGTTATTTGTGGTCGACATAATATCTGCATAAAGGAACTAAACTTAAAATTTAAGGTTATGGATAGGGTTCTCTTTTTGTGCAGCCTAACAATGAAATTATATACCTTTATGCATCAGTAGTCTTCAAACAACCAAGTCCTTCAAGACTGCACTTAAGACACATCTTTTTCAAATTGTATTAAACAACATTTCTTCTTAATGATTAACGCAGCTTATACATAATTACTTTAGTTTATGTAGTTGTTATGATATGAATTTTTATTAAATATTTATACATTCGAAATATCTGCATGTAAACAGCCCTGAGCCCAGTTCCTTACTGGGATTCGGCACTATAAAAATTATCATTTTATTATTATTATTATAACCTCGCTCGCGATTTCTGAAGAAATATTAAAGGTTTCGAGACAGACTGATTTTGTTTTTCTTAAATCCCGACTAGAGGTCCTTTCTTATGTTCACTGCTTTAAGGAGTTACGTTGAATATTCAATAGTGAAGTTGTGGAGGGAATAAAACTATATGAAATTTAATTTTACTTCCACAGTGAATGTGTAAATTGTGTTTCTATTCTATATGCTCAAAATTGTTGCACTGGAGTTTCAGTATTTGTAATCAATAGAAATGTTTGCACATGCATTTTCTTTACGTTCTTCTACATTCCAGAAAAAGAGCCGCGCAGACACGTTTTTAGAAAACATTTAGTTGTAGTAAAGTATATGTGATTAAGGTGCATTGTCATAACATATTTCCTTCAAATAATAATAAAAATATATTTTTTAAATTTTTTTTTATTTTACATTAAATAATTTTTATATTTAATCACATATAATTTACTATAATAATAATTTTCTCACAAGTTGTTTGTCTTCTTTGTTTGATGTTACACCCAATTTATTGCTTTTTTGTTGTTGTTGATTTGCTTGTTGTCCCCCACCCTTTTTCTGATTTGTGATCTTCTGATGTTGCAGGAGAAGATTTTATGAAAAGTGGTGAAGTGTGAAGTGAACTCCCAGAAAAGGGGTTTCTAAGAGAGGAGGAATTACAAAAGAGTAGGCCAGAATTGTTATTACCATTGAAACCAAGAAAGAAATTGTTCAACTGACTGCACAACACAGGAGTGAGAGTTGCAGACTAAGCCCTGAAGTTCAAAGTGATTAAGTCCACCATTGGGACCATCTTGAAAAAGAAAGAAGAAATCGGTCAAGCCTAGGAGGCTAGGGGAATGACCAGATTGTACAGTGATGCAGTCAGAACAGGCTTGTCCTTCCACTCAACAACAGGTCCCCGAAGGACAAGCATCCCAGTTTGTCTGCAATCACTATTGGAGGTGAGAAATTCCAGCTCTGACTCTGACAGCAACTAAAATCTGGACTGGAAATGTGTATGTGTGTGAAAACTGTAAATAGGTGTGTGTGTCCTTTTCATTCTACCTCCCAACATCCAACAACACCTAACCCTGCTTGACGAGTTTCTAATAACACTTCACTTTCGTCTGAACACTATCTGTTCTCATTTTTTTCTTCATAATTGTGTTGAAATTTGCCACAGACGTGTTCGGGAAATCGCGTTTTGCTTTGGAAAATCCTCGCTTAACGAACACAGCCTTGGAACGGATTACGTTCCTTAAGCAAGGTACCACCGTATTTCAAAATATAATTATTTTTTAGTGAAAATAAAAATGTTTATTGATTATGACAAATTATTGAAAATTAGTTCACATATAGATTTTAAAGCAACATTTGAAATGACATTATTATTTTTCAAAAATTAAAAAATACTCTCTCTATATCTCTCTCTTTCTCTCTTTCTTTCACTCTCTATTAAATATATATATATATATATATATATATATATATATATATATATATGTATATACATATATATATTGCATATTTAATCGCTTATATATGTATATACATTGTGTATATATATACATATTTTTATATAAATATTGGGTTATGGACAAGAACATGTTTGCTTTGATTACTATTTTATTATTCAAGCACATATAAATGCATTAAGTGACACATTTAACAATGAATAACAATTACAGCAATTGAAATCAAATATTGAAAGCATGTCTATCTTTTGTCTGTTTAATGTTGAAATTGGTCTTTTTTGAATGAAAAAAACAATTAGCCACAATCATCATCAGAAAACATCATTGTATTGGAGTTTCCATGTTAACGTTTTCTGTTTCTGTTATGATGATCTGACCAGTTTTTGTAAAGTCAATCTCCTGGTATTGAACCCTGTCCTTCTGTGTCTTTACGCTTCCAGCTGATGTACGTGTCGTATGATGGTCAACGTCTCCTATCATGACGTAAAGCAGACCTTCTTCACTGACATAATTGTCAGTCGAGCAGGTTTTCTGAAATCTCAAAATAAACTTTTAATAGATATATAATGCATTTAAAATTTATATATATATATATATATATATGTATATATATATATATATATATATATATATATATATATATATATATATATATATATATATATATATATTGTTTCTTTTAGGTGCAAACAGATATGTTTCAATTTGAGAACAGCTGTAAATCACTTGAAATTTAACTGTTGAAATTTAATGATAGCTTTTAATATCTTTCCAAATCAGCCCAACAGAAATTTAACTTACTTACCTGCTGATTTGATTTGTTTGGTGGTGTATATTTGTGAGTATCATTCGTATTTGAGGCGCTTAAATCATGTGTGTGATCTTCTCCACATTTATCAGCTGCTTGAGACAGAATAGTTCCCCTTGCGTCAAACTTGCTCTCGTCATGCTTTAGATTGATACCTTTAAATGTGTGTTTGTATTTACGAGTCTTTTAATAACACATTTAGTTTACAAAGTCCATTCAAAAGGTATTCAAATATATTTTTTCGAGTGTTATTAATAATTACATTATTAGGTTTTTATAAAGTGAAATAAAAAGTTTTGACTTATTTTAAAATTTTTCAAACCTTTTTTCTTAAATTTTATTTATTTTTTTTAAAGGCGACTCTGCATCAACAATAAAAGAAAGGGTACTTATTTTTCTAAACATTATAAATTAACGATTAGGTAAAATGATCTAAATTGTTTTGTTAATTTTCTCTGACATTTAACACACAAAAAAATAAGTATAAACTTTATCTTCATAAAACCTTGAAGAGCGTATTATTTTTGTTTATTATTGGAATGTATGCATTTATATAACGTATATTACTATTAAATGCGCATCAAAATGACATAAAGTCGATTAGACACACACACACACACACACACACATA
The DNA here is from genome assembly GCA_944989445.1 of Ampullaceana balthica. Lineage (NCBI taxonomy): Eukaryota > Metazoa > Mollusca > Gastropoda > Lymnaeidae > Ampullaceana > Ampullaceana balthica. The sequence continues at coordinate 86,101 of CALYLW010001223.1, read as the reverse complement.
TATATATATATATATATATATATATATATATATATATATACATATGTTCATAAATTGGACATTTACGAAGTTATCAATTTTTAAAATGACCAAATAAGAACATGTATTAAATACATACCTCTGCGCCTTTTTCTTTCAATGTAAATGAGTGTCACAAGAGATGCAAGTACGAAAAACAAACTTCCTAGCATTATTAGAAAGGGCATCTTAGGAGGTTTCTCTCGTCCCAAAGCTTTAAAGAAATTAACAAAAAAACATGAAATCACAACAATCGTCTCCATTCCCACCCCCCCCTTACTTTTCACATTTCTTTACACTAACATAAATATCGTGCTAAATCATAACGTTTTTAAAAGAATTATTTATTTTTAAAACGTTGAAAGCCGGCAGTTAATATGATCAATGCTTTTGTTTCCTAAATGATTTTAAAGTGACTGCAATAATTATAATTGTATTCACTCTTTACAATCGTATTCTAGAAAGGAGTAATAAAGAAGTTTTAAAATTGGAAATGAGAAAAACAAATCACATATACTAATGAAGGCATCAAACGTTAAACTATGTCATTTTTTATCCATTTAATGGGGTTTGTAAAGTTCAAGGTAACATAATAATTTTTGTTTTTTGTACTTTCGTTTCACATTAAAAAGTAGATATATTTTAATATATATGTGTATTTACCATATTTTAAACAAAGCTTATCAAAACTCAAGCCAATAATGATGCATATATCGTGTTGTCAATTTAATTCGCTATACAAAAAAAATATATTAATGAAAAAAATTAATTCGCTATACAAATTTTTTTTCATTAATATATATATTTTTTTTATTTTTAAGGTATTATTTAATTATTTTTCGCATATAACAATTTGTAAACCTTTTCTATTTTTTTTTCTTTATATTTTGCACTGTTTGATGCCGGTATGTTTTCCGCAATAAAATAATAAAAGGTTAATTGTATTGTTTAATAGCCCTGGTATTGTGCTAAATTTAGGTCTTGTGAGTTCCAGCTAGCAATGGACCTCATGTATATGGAAATAAAATGTTAATTTGTATCATTTTGGAAAGTAAAGCTATGCCTTTAGAAAGCAATAGTTACTAAACGAGAAATAGTTTAAGTTAATCAAAATCACAAAGTAGCGTCTAATGCAGTTGTTGAATTTAAAGTAAAGAAACACAGAAAATAGGCAACTAATCATCATCATCATCATCGCCCTTCGTCCCATCTGGGGCATAGGCCACGAACAAAGGTTCTCCAGGCATCCCGGTCCTGCGCCAATCTTTGTTCCTAGTGGAGAGGATGGTTGTCTGCCGGGTTGTTTCCAGTTGGCTTTGCCCACCTAGCTTCATTAGTTCTCTGTTAAGAGACCCATCATCTCCAAGGTCCGAGTTACCTATTTTTTCTTTGTTCATGTTTTTATAGCAAGGCTTTTTTTTACGGGAAGGAATGCAAGCCCTTCGCACAACCCTCATCCTTTCTCACCCGGGCTTGGGACCGGCGGAGTTAGGCAACTAATCAACTAACCAAAAAAAACCAAAGAAAGGGAATTAAAAGAAGGACACACAACAGCACACAAAAACATACACACAAATACACACTGGAAAGTTTATTACAAAAGAAATTGTTGATATAATGAAGCTGGTTTGCTTTAATTTAAAATTGAGACACATCACACGATATATGGTATACACAAATAAATCTATTAGCGAGGCTTATTAGATTTTAAACATAATCTAAAAAGCCCTTTTGATGCATCTGCTTATCTTTTGCAATAAAAAAAGTCAATCATTAATCACACTCTTGAAATACTTACTGTTCAATTGGCAAGTTATATTGTCACAGTTCGTATTTATTGTCAAATTACAAATCAAATCGTTTAAACATATTGAATTGCTCAAAACAATAGAGAAATTAATTCCATTTTTCATCGTAGAATTTGTAAAATTGTAAACCGGATTTTCCAATATTACTCCTTCTGCATACAGCATATGTCCCTTTATTTCTATCTTTGTGACGTTGCAGTCTGCACTTGCATAAAATCCCACTGCGTCCGATATTCTCGCATCAACAGCAAAAGCTGAACTGTTCATCTCGTTACAAGGGGAAAAAACAATACCATCTAATTGAAATAATTGTAGAAATTAAAATGACATACACAATCTATTTTTTTATATTCAATATGATGACATGCATTTTTAATTTAAAAAAGTTATATTGTTTTAGTAGTCACAAAGTTCGTTTGCTTTTATTTAAAAAAATAAAAAAAATAATAATATAAAAAAAATCAAATTCAGAAAACTTTAGGGTATATTTGAAATATTCATTCATTTATGCAATGAGAAATTATACTATTTTAAACCATAGGTAATGGTGCACATGTATATTCAGTTAATAGAAATTATCCTTTATGTTGTTCTTTTTCACTGTTTAGTTTATATCAAAATTTGTAAGATACATTTCTTTGTTCCTGATAAATATATGTGCCTAATTCGTAACTATTTTTATTGTACACAAATTAAGCAAAATTCATTATAAAATATCATTAACAATGTATTTTAATTTGTATATATGTGTTTTATTTGGAGGGAACTTCTTGAAAAATAATTTAATAACACATACGATACTAGAAAAAACATGAATAAAAATCAACTTTTTAAATGTTTATTTATTTAAATGAAATTTCAAATTTCAAACAAATACGCAAATGTTTCAACTTACCAGTAAAACGAGACGTTATTATTATAAAAAGGGTGATATACACGGCCAAAACAGTGACAGTGAAATTAAACATTATAACTGGTCGCTGAGAAGTTATCCTATCCAACCTAGGCGTGATTCAAAGCATGTTTACAGTAGTTAGATTAGCTGGAAATTAAAATAATGAGAATATTTTTGATTTTTTTTTACAAATTTCAATTACAAATATAGTAAATTTTAATTGTATATTTTAGTTAGGCTTAACAAATATACCTTTGAACTGCTGACTTACTAAACAAATGCTTAATCCAAAATGTATTATTTAAAAAAAATCCTTATCTAATGTTACCTATTTACATGTGAAAGCATGTGAAAAAAAGTCAAGTAAACATATACAAATCACGATGTGTAATTGAATTAAATTCTAAACTCCAACGCCAAGTGAGAACCATTAAAGACGTTTCAAAAATAACACGTCGATCAGAGAAAACGCAACACGTAGAGAATGTAAATGTGTTTTATGCCGACGAAGTCAAGTTGACGATTCCTGATGATGGGCTAGGATTCAAGGTCAAAAATTAAATTATTATGTTTCTTTATCTCGACGGCAGCTGTTGGCCTTGAGCTTGAGTCCACATCCCCAATGGTTAAGCACCCGTATAACTGTTAGAGTTTAGAGCTCTTCAAATATTCATCTGTGTACCTATTACTATTCTCAGCATACATGTTTCCTCTCTTCAAAAACAAATCAATTAGTGCTCTCTTAAATCTTTTTGGCATCACATATAAATTCCTTCTCTCTTTATTATTTTTGTTGTTAAAAAAAATCAAATTTAACATTTTAAATTTACATTTTACAACACACAGGAGTGTAAATATATTGTTTGAGTTAGGTTTCATATCTATAATATGTATGTGCTATCACTTTTTACATGCTTTTTTAAGTAGATTGAAGTAAACGAATCCCCATTAGAGCCATCTCACATGTCACATAATCTGAGATTATAAATGCCGATTGAAATAAATGCAGGCTAATTTTCATTAAGAATTTCAATATATCAATTTTTGCTGGTTGTAAAAAAAAACAGGGACGTAAAAATGTAAAGTTAATTTTTAATTTCAAAACCCTGACAAAATATGTATAATATTATCTGAATTTTTCTAAATATTTCATTCATATAAATTTAAATGATTAATCTATTAATTTAAGTTTAATCTTTTTTTCCAGTAGAATGTATTTTCCTTTACATTAGCAGACAGCAGGTTCTGAATGCTCGGTAAAGAAATCTTATTGTTCTATTTGCAAGTTCAAGACTCGCATCTATTTCAAAAATTAAAAAAAAAGAAAAAAAAACAACATTAATTGATAATTATTGAAACATATTTAATTTATTTTATTTTAATTTGTTTCATTTTATGTTCTAATTGTCAAAATATTGCTATATGTTTAGGGTTAGTATTGGTGGCTGCAAATGTAAGATTATTTTTTTTTCTTTCCTTTTTTGATAATTTCTTCGAAACGGCAGTTGGTGGTCCACGGACAACACAATTGAGTAGCATTGATGTCGTCTACCAAAGGCGCACTTCCTTCGCGCTTAAAACACACACACACACACACACACACACACATACACACATTCACACACACACATACCCACATACACACATACACACACACACACACACACATACACACATACACACAAACACAGTTTTCTTATGCTTAAAGCCGGCCCTATTTCAGTGTGAGTACTGTATTACTCGTATTTATAACGTCCCAATCAACGTTTCCAGTTGAAAAGATAAGTCATACGGCACGTATTAAATGTGTGGTGGTGTGTAATAACACAATACTAAGTATACTGAGGCTATTAACTTATCATTAATTGTTAGCTACGACACGTTGTTCTGTACTGGAAAGTGCTAAATCAGCAGATGAACAAATCCATGCCGATTCGATCACAGCACGTTTCAACCCTTTTGTTTTAACACCTTAAAATTGTTTTATTTATTTTTTTGTATTGTAAATGATGTTTTTAAATATTTATTTTTAGTATAAAAATAATGTAATATACTATAACGAGAGCAATGCCCGTGCGATGCTACGGGTAGGCACAATGAAAATAACTTTATTTGGATTTGAGTTTCACATTCCCCTTAATAATGAGTGTAAACGTATCAGGAAATTAGGGTAGTCATAAATCAAACCCCTTCTTTATAAAAATCACGATATGTGTGTCTAGAAAATAGATAGTATGATGAATTTAAATATTACCCATCAATGTTGGTATTTCTGCTTTAATAACGCACGCTTTTGTCTATATGCTTTACCAGAATAACAAAGGTCCTTAACAGTTACAAAAATCTAATGGGCAAGGATCAATTTCTTTTTCCATTAATCAAAAAATGAAAACAATATCTTTGATTCCTTTGGTTCTAGGAAAAAGCTCTTAAAATCACCCACTCCATTTTATAAGCTAAGTATGAAATTAGTTCAAGACGAATAGGATATTTTTTTAGCATAGTAACAAAGCAATTAATTGGCATATACTTGTTTCACTTAAATAACGGATAATTCTTCTTTGTATTTATATTCAAGCCTTTTTTCATTGTAGCTTTTTTAGCTTATAAAATGAATATAAGTTAGGGCTTAATATATAACATATATTATGTAGGCATTTGATTTTAAAACAGAATAGTTTTTAAAAAATCAGTCTGTATACAAAACTTTATCCTCGTTGTATAATATTGCTCAAATAAAATCAAGTTGTTATGTCACAATATCAGTTGCTGTTAGTGTATTTTTTGCAAGAACAGGGTAGGCACAATTAAAAAATAACTTTATTTGCTTTTGGGTCTCAAATTTCCCTTAAAAATGAATGTAGATGCATCATGAAATTAGGGTAGTGATAAATCAAACCACTTTTTATAAAATTCACGATATGTGTGTCGAGAATATAGAGAGTATGATGAATTTAAATATTAACCATCAATTTTGGTATGTCTGCTTTAAAAACGCATGCTTTTCTCTATATAATATACTCCTAAAGAATATAAATGTACTTAACAGTTATAAAAATCTAATCGGCAAGGCTCAATTTCTTTTCACATGAATAACAAAAAAAATTTAAAATATCTTTCCATATGATTCCTTTGGTTCTAGGAAAATGCTCTGAAAAACACCAATTCTATTGTTTAGTTTAAGCATGAAATTATTATTATTATTTTTTTAATGTAACAAACAAAATGTACATTATATATTATTTCTTAAACATAAAAACCTTAATTATCTTCTGTTATGTTTAATATCATGTTTTGAATTGTTTGTCTAAAAATGTGTTCTAATGTTATGTTTGTGTAACTGTGGTTATGGAAGAATGCCGTAAATCTGTGATGCCATATGTGTTTTCTGTACTGTGAAAGTATTTATTTAAGCTTATAGTTTGTTGTTTCTTGTTTATAGAGTCTGGTATTATGTTTAGTGTTATTGCTTTGTCTATATCTACCTTGTGTATTGTGCCTGCTTTTATGAATTGTTGGAGTGTGTTTTTAGTTTGTAAAATTGTATTGCATGTGAGATATAAATGTTGTTCTGTCTCATCAGCTCCTGGCCTACAGAGTGGACAGCCTATTCTTGCACCTCTGTCTTTATAATTTCTTGATTATCTATTTAAAACAGTATGGAATAGTTATTTTTAACGTTGAATTTATGATAGGTTGATTGAAAAAAGTTTATTCACCCACAACATGTTAATATTCAATGCGAATTCATGATTGTGGTATGTGCGCCATTTTATGAGGTAGAAAGTCCTTCCAATCCTATCCACCGTCATCCCAAACTCGATCCGATGTAATCAGACAATAAAAAGGCCATGTGGTCAGATAAAGGTACGCACATTTCTCTGCCCACTCCCTTTATTTACCTTGCCCATAAGTCTTGCCAACACACGGGGTCATGTGGTCTTCACTTAGTCTAGCCCTCGTAACTTGTAATTATGTAACATGTGCCCGAATTTCGGGCTTTGGCCGGTTAACATTGGCCACTTGGCGAATTGACCGGTCATTTCGCGAAGTGGCCGATTTCGGTCTTTGGCCGTAACATATATATATATATATATATATATATATATATATATATATATATATATATATATATATATATATATATATATATATATATATATATATGTGTGTGTGTGTGAGTGTTCCGTAATATATCAGATGATTAAATTGAAAATGAATGCAAGAAAATATATTTTTAATAAGCACAATTATTTTTAGGCTTACTTTAAAAAAGTGTGTTTAACTATTATATGGATTCAATTCGTTAACAATTTTTTTAAATAATGTTTTCGCTGTAATAGAAACATGATTTATTGTACGCCATTCAATTCAATCTTGGCATACACGCTCTAATCAAAATAATTATAATGTCTTTTTATAATAACACATCCATTCAATAACCATAAAATATAGTAATAAAAAATTTAGAAATGACGGCGTAAAGTCCGTTTTAATCAGTTAAATAATTCCCCATTTAAAAAATCAGAAAGGAAACACTTATTTTAATATTTTGTATATATATTTATAAGCTTTAGTTTTTTTTTAACAAACTTACTTATTTTTATTGTCCTTGTATTTTTTTAGAATGTATAAGAATTGTGTCGTCTTCTTGTTGATGTATGGCTTCTTTAAGGTATAATTGTGTTTTTATTGTTTTCTTCCTGATTGCATGAGTGTGTCTCTCAATTGTTTATTTATATATTTTTTTTACATTAAGCGAACAAAACACAATAATTCATGTTTCTATCCGTACCAGGGGCGGATTAAGACTGCATGGGGCCCCTGGTTGCAATTCAAACTGGTGCCCTATCCAGTCAGTTTACCTTTAGATAAAATGATTGCTAGCAGCTAATTTAAGACTGTAACTTGTAACTATTATGCAAAATAAATTGTATATGAAAAAAACCAAACACGAAGAAATATATGTTTGCCGGTATCGTAAAATTGAGTGTAAAAGACAATATAAAGAATAAACATATAAATTAAAAAATATGCCACTCCCCACCGGGGGACGGAACCCGAAACTGCTTGCACCAAAAGCCTTTAAACTTTCGATTAGACCAGCTAAGCTCAGCTCTACAATTGTCAATGTACGATATATATGTGATATTCTTAAATAATTTCTCTTTGTGAGCCTATCAAATCAGGTTTTTCCGATTAATATTTTAAGACTATTATATTGGAATAGAGATCAGATTAATAATAATAGATAGGATTTTATTAATTTGTTTAATTTATCTAAATGTCAACGTTTCGTGTAAACATTTGTCCATTTTTATTATAAAATATACTAAATTTGGGCGCCCCTAAATCATCGGGGGCTCCTGGCTTTTTTAGCCCGTTCAGCCCCCCCCCCTTAATCCGCCATAGTTCCGTACTATCAATCACTATTGTTATTTAAAAGTAAAATAACATAAGATTTTGAAGCAAAATAGTTAATATAGGACATTTTCATAACATGTGTATATTTAGGCAATAAAATCAGGCTATAAACTTTTACTCATACTTCATCCATTCTGTGTAAAGGCAGTACGTCTCTACACTTACAATATTATATAAATTACATTTTAGAAGGATCTGATTTAAAGTCATTCGTTTTAAAGCCAAAACTAACACATTTTATTGCTGCAGAGTAATGAATACATATTTTTTTTTATTGATAAAGAACTATAATTTATTTGCCTTATCTAATGTTTGTTTTTAAATTTTAATTTTTTTTGTTGTCATTGTAAATTTTCCTACAATTCGGGTATAGTATATTGCAGTTACATTGCATTCATTGATGAGCTTCAAATAGACTGAAACCTCTGTGGTCTTGATATTTAATAAATTCAAATACATAATTAATATATATATATTATATATATATATATATATATATATATATATATATATATATATATATATAATATATATATATATATATATATATATATATAAATATATATATAGGTACAGTAATACCTTGAGATACAAAGTTAGTTAGATTAGGTCCGGAGTCACTTTCGTTTCTGATATTTTTCGTAAGCCTATTCCACTTTTATATATAAAATCCCTAATTCCAAGCCCTACGAAAACGCAATTGCTTAATAAATAATAAAACTAAAAAAGCATGCACCACAAGCCGTTGTGTATACAGTATTAGTATGTGGTACATCAAACCATAATTAACTATTTTTTAAATAAATTACAGAACCTGTAAAATAATTATTATTAGTACAATAATATGTTCAGACCTTGAAAAGTATCATTATTAGGATTGATAACTGAAATGCAGAAACCTGAATGTGGCGTGGGGCGATGTCCGATGGTTAGAGTTTCGGTAGTGGAGGAGGAAACGCAACAAAAACGATGATGTGTCAGAGAACGAGAACTTAAAGTAACACGCACTTAACATTCACAAGTCTCAGGAAACACTGTACTTAATTTTAGGAACAAATTTAAAACATGTCATTAAACTTTAACACTAAATTTTGCTACATATTAAATTATTTTATTGCTTTTGTTCTTGATCAAGTGTTCTATTTTTTTAAAATAATGTTGTTTAATTACGTTTGGTGCTAAGACCACCTTTTGTGTAATACAATTTTTACGGACAAAAATATACATCAATCTATACGAAAAAAACAACAATTGCTACGTCTTATGTTATGTATTTTGCATTTTCTTTAAAATAAATAACTTTTGAGCAAATATCTTGCTTTGTATCGATATATCTAAAATTACGCTAGTTAAAGATATCCATGCTCTCATATTTTACAGTTTGTTAGTTTAATTTTTAGACTTTTAGCTCGTTTTTTAATTTTTTTTAAATTTTTTATTTTTGTCTTCAATGCAAATCTTGTAAAACATATTATGGTCATGTGTTTCCTTTGCCAAAATGTGAAAAGGACCCCAATGAGTAGGTAAAAAATCTTAAATGGAAATTGTCTTGTGTGAGTTAAGCGACATTCTTTACCTGCTAAATCAAAAGTTAAACCAAATAAAGAAACTCAAAATCAGTCTTATCAAATAATTATATTTTATTAAATAAATTACTTCTTGAAATGTAATTTTTTTTTACTTTGATACATTTTATTAACATAATGACTCATTTATTTAGAAAACCTGCAATTAGGCATTTAAATCGATTTAAGTACATGACTCGAAAGGAAATTGCTAATTATGCGGAAATGGTTAACCAGTTTGAAAACTCGGTCGTGTTAAAAAGCACATACACTATGCACACAGGAATCGGCTCAATTAATGAATTGTTGACTAAAGTATCGGTGTCGAAGGGTAGACATTTCAAAAATGTGTTCTAAAATACCCAAATACTTTTGCTTAAAAAAATATGATTTTTTTACTATAATATACATCTTAGAGAAACTGGATCCCAGTAATAGTATTGTAAAGTAATGGGGGTGAGACTGCAATCAGGCTTTTTCAATCAATTCGTTTCATTTGTGTACTATTTGTCCGTTGAAGAAGGCTCTTTGCCGAAACGTTCGCTGTTGTGTTACGTCCTGTCAGGCCTACTAATACCCTGTTTTTATTTTATGCATTTACCTAATAGTATTGTAATACACTTGAGCATCGTTTCCAAGCATTGATGTCTATTAACACCCCCCTCGCTCCTATCTCTTTATTTTCTCTCCCAGTATGTATGTAGACTCTTTTTTCTGTGTGTGTTTGTATGTACATATATGTCAATGTGTTCTATGTTAGTTGACAAGATTACTATTGAACATTTGCCTCAGCCACTCTAGAATTTCTAAATCATATCTACAATAGTTTGCCATAATGCAGCTACAGATAATAAAATGAAGAGTTTTCAAGAACGGTAAGCAACATGTAAGCAATTAAAACACAGGTCCAAAGAAAGCCCGTAAAAGACAAAGTAACAAGCATATAACTTTATATTAACATCAAACAAAGTGTTATTTTTTTAACAAATAACTGTATATACCATGTTGATTATGATTTGTTTGTACAATTATCTAATGTGAAAAATAGCAATACACTTAACACTTTTCCTAAACTTTCCTTCAACAATCGTACAGAACAAAACATGCTATCAAACATGCAACGACATACGTATTAGTAAGATTATATCCATATACCGATCGCCGTTTAACTAATATTAACAGATTGCGTCTATTGCAATGCCTTATTATCAACATTGACGTATGCACTTTCGACATGCGGTCTGGGCTTTACAGTGTCATAAATATGCTCTACCGGGTTAGCTCGACTTAGACAACTAGCACCGCTTGCTGGGTGGATTTCGACGACCACTGTGTCATAGTTTTCGTAATGGGGCTCTTGCGGCGTTTCGTCAGAGATGCGATCCGACTCCGGACTTGAAGACGATTTGTCTTTTTCTATATTTAACTTGACGTACTTAATGGTGTCGCTCTGGCGAATGTCTTTCTGTTGACACATGTCTGACTTCCCCTGCTCTTGCTCTGTCTCCTGTTCCTTTATCCGAGCTCCTTTTACTGAAAGTAGCATATATTTGTTTAAGTTCCTGGGCTCTTGGTGAATAGATGCGGATAAATTATATTTTTATTAAATTAATTACTACTTGTAATGTTTTTTTTTGCGGATAAATATGTTTTAAAAAATACAATAAAGTGTTTTGATTGTTATACGAATATAATGTATAGTCAACATGTAATCATTTTATTTTGCCTGCCCAAATGAGGACACCTTTACAGAAATGGCCTCATACAATTGGCATTTACGGCATATTATATATATATATATATATATATATATATATATATATATATATATATATATATATTAGGACTGTGAACGATTAATTTAAATTTAATCGTTAACTTTTGAAAAATTAACGATTAATTAATTATTCATTTCTGTTAAAGCCAAAAATTGAAATTTAAGGTGTCATAAGTAACATTTATTAAAATACTTGTCAAAACTCGAAATAACACTGGAATGTTTTCTTTATATGAAATCGTTTAATTAACAACGCAAACAGACAAGTGTATTGACATTATTTGGTTCAAGTGATTAGCAGATATTTTTGACATTATAATCAGCCGAGCTGAGCAATCGTTCACATAGCTTTAGATTGACTCAGCTGAAGTTTCCGACACTGTATTGTATGTTTGGTTTGCAGGTGATATGTAAGCGAAGTGTTAGAACCATGGAAGCAATGCGCAGATATTTGACCGAAGCCGCACAGGAGTTTAGAATCACCGCGCAACAAATGTTTTAAAATATAGCAAAAACAAAAATAGACGCTGTGAAACTTTGGAAACGAGTTGTTGTTTTTTTAAAAACTATTCACACGGACCAACGAGGCTTAGACTCAGAGGGAACATTGCACGATAGGCAAACGATTTCTCTCAAAGGTCACAATAACCTTTATCAACAATTTGAACGTTCACGTCATTCAATAGTTTAAAACAAAAATGTTCGTGTAATCATACGGAAATTAGTTAATATTTATCGGCCGAAATATTTTACTTTTTAACTTCCTGTACATTTATAGTGCTGGGTCGATTAATCGTTAAAACAAATTTTAATCGTGTAAACTTTTAACTATTCATCGATAAATTATTCGTTAATGTCCGCAGCCCTAATATATATATAAATATATATGGTAAAATTTTACTACCATTCCTTTACATTCAATTATGTAATCAAGTATTAGTTTAAAATATGTTGTTGTTGTTTTTTTAATGTAATTTGTTAGCTTTTCTTTTACAGATGACATAAAAATAATAATATAACGAAGTGAAATATCTGTAAGATCTTACAGTTTTTGTTTCGAGTAGTTCGTGTGCATAGCATTAATACAAAACACATCATTAGTGCAATCATTAGGAGGAGTGGACTCATATTACCATAACGACTTGTTACATTATCTAAAACGTTCGTCATGTAGGTGTGTACTGAAAACAAATAATTCTGTCATAAGTCATTTAGAAACACAGAATTACAATTTATTTATAATTGAAAAAAAACATTAATAATATTTATGCCGATTCAATTAAATGAGTTGTATTGAAGGAAATGATTTATATATGAGTCATATGGAAAGTGGATGGAAAAAACATGTTTGAATTTTTTTTACAAAAACGTTTGCAATCATCTGCTATACAAAATTTCTTGACGAGTACACACAAGTTTTAGTAGATCTCATGCTTCTATTTGGTTTATGCTACATTTTATTCGATTAATAAATATATTATACATTATATACATTATTTATATTATATATATATATATATATATATATATATATATGTATATATATATATATATATATATAATATATATATATATATATATATATATATATATATATATATATATATATATATATACATATAAATATATATATATATATATGGTTTTATTTTACATTACGACAATTTATACGTCTTTAAAATAATAATTAAAATCTTAAGGTATTTAGTGCATTGAAAAAGTAATAATCAAACACATCAATGTAATTTTTAAATTTCTATCAATGTATAACATTTTGTTGTTTTTTTTTAAATTTGAAGTAAATCACTACTTAAATTACTTAAGTATCTACTTACCGCAATTCATTATGAGTACAAAATTTACAAGTCGTCACTAAAGCCCAATGGGAATAACAATATTTAAACGAACTTTAGATAAAAAAAGGAAGAATGTTTATAACTTCTGAGCACAGTTTGTATTTGAAAAATAAAATACCGTGTCAAACTTAGTCCAGGTCAATAAAACAAGGAAATTGTTTAGCTGCGGTAGTTAATGTCTGATGAATAGGATATTTGAAATCTGTCATGACCAAACGTACTTAGGATAGGTTATTTGACAGTCGAATGATTTTAAAACTGTATGTTTGTTAAAGAAAATGTGTCAATTTTAAAAACATCGATGGGAACGATCGTGGGCTTGATCTACTCGTTAGATATGCATGGTGAATTTCGCATTTTTTACATTGTGTGTTAATATCAACATTAATTTTAAAAAATATTGAACAGATATATTTTAAATTTTAACCAAAACAAAACACCCCTGAAATTGACATAAGTTTTCCTCTATCATTTATTTAGATAATATAATATATCTTAATCGAGTTTTCTACACACATATATATATATATATATATATGTATATGTGTGTGTGTGTGTGTTTATAGTTTATTGATAAGGTTTGAATTTGCTTGGAGTTAGAAAGATCCTTAAAACTATTTGGAAACAAAATTTGCAGTCACGTGTGTAATAAATAAAATATATTTTTAAAAATAAATAAATAATAAAAATGAAAACACACAGAAGATTTTTTTTTAATTGGCTGAGCAACTTGAAATAAAATTTATTTTGCATCATGCAATTACTTTTTTACAACAAAGACGTTCTTCTGTTACTGAAGGTTGAAAATTATGTTATGAAATTTAAATTTTCTATGAAGCATAAATCATTTTTCTTTAAAAGTAGTCAGACTTAGTCTCAGGAACTAAATGTTTAATAAGAGTTAAATCCTCAAATATATTAAAAGTTACAACTCACTTTATTCTTGCAGGAAACTTGCAGGTCCTGCATTGTATTCTTATAGCTATCACCTTGTACACACTGTGAGGAATTCACCTATTGTCTGGAAGCGATTTGTTCAAGTGTTTAATTTCTCTTATCTATTATAAACCCTTCTTGTAATCAATTCTTTTTATATTCTGGATCAATAAACTATCTTATGTCTTTTTATCTTGAATAACAACTGTATCATATTCAGAGTTGCTTAAGTTGTGACAAGGTAATCGTTTTCAGCATGCAGCCAACACTTATAGTGATATATGTTTTAATATATAAATTGATACAAAGATTTTGAATAAGATACAACAAATAGAAACAACTGTGGCGAATAGTTACACATTTTTAAAAAAAACGACAATGAACAAACTAAAACGTGTTGGTGCAAAGATTCATTTATTATTGTAAAAAAAAATAATTAAAAAAAAATATTTAAAAAAGTACTTCTATATTTAAGTATTTACTATGATCACGTTAGTATAGCGCTTAGTGTCAAGATCTTTCGATTTCATATTTTTCTTACAGCCTTTCGTTTCTCTTTTCCACTCTACATTGCAATACACTCTTTCAGCAGGTTTGCTCTCAAATTCAGTATTCTCGTAGGTCTGATCTTCTGTGGGTTTAACCGCATGTAGCTCTATTTCGCCGCTTGTCGGTTGACTGGGGTCAGCTTCAATATTTGTAATTTTGCTGAGCAGCGTTGTCTTTTTGGCAATATCCTCGTACCACAAGCCTTCTTCATGGTCAGGGTTCATCCCACGAAATCCAGCGTTGGTTTTAGATGCTTAGAGTGGAAACAAGAAATCATAGTAATTTATATATGTGCTTGTTTCTATTTAAATTGAACATAAGGGGGGAGGGGCATATTTCTTAGTTTATCTGCAGTGTTAACTAAAAAATACATCTGCTTAACAACATGTTAGTATGATCGTTAAAAAAAAGAAAACAAAGCGATAAAGAGATATTAATTCAAACGTATAATCTTCTTGTATTTTGTCATTCTTGTAATCTGGTTTTTTAAAACGATTATAACTATAATGAAGATCTATGGAGATGCGTCACTCACTACAGGGGTGTGGGTGGTGCGGATAGCATCGGGTTAGACCATTACTGGAGGAGACACCAAAATGTAAAATTATGTATGTTCCTGTTATTCTGCTCTGGCAGACTCGTAGGAGGTATATGGGGTAAGTCGTGATGAGGGGGGCGGGACTTCATGAGCTACCGCACTGGGTGACATCAGCCGAAGTGACGCCTCTGGATCTATGTACATATACATTTAAAGTATTGCTTTGCCTTTATCGGTTACATACTGGTTTGTTTGAGACAACTCCTCGCACACACGATTGTTGTAACAACAAGAATGAACGGCATGAAGATGATGGCAAGGCAAACATTGTAATACGTCGCTGGTATTTGTAGTTGATCGTCCATTACATGTCCATCTGCAATATATCGTAATCAATTGAGATAAATCGAAATTCATTTCAGACACTATAAAAGTCATGTCATGAATTTTATTTTGAATATAAATAATGATTTATTTTATTTTCACATTTTGTAAGCAGTCTAACCACCATGCTTTTATTTTATATATATTATATTTCTTTCCAATAGGTAGCGTATCATTTAACAATCATTTGGTAAATCATAAACAGTAGTTTTTAAATAATTCCCAGGCAATTTGTATTTTATCGCCATGTGTTTCCAAGCGATTATTTTCATTACATTTTAACAAGCTTTCATTAGAAAAAAAATTGAAACATTTAAAAAAAATAAAATTACTTTCTTAAACGACATTTTTCAGAATTTCCTGAGGCCGATTGCTATGAAAATTATTTCGTTAGGTAGTTCAATCCTTATTTTATAACATCTTCTTCCTTCCTCATACCAATAACTATATGATTGTATTGATTAAAACATAAATAATTTAGTAATTTGATGCATTTATAATTTAAAAGTAATGACATTGAATTACAAATAATCATCATTTTAATCTCTACCTACCGTCTGTCATTTCAACTCATTGCTTCAAACGTCGGCACTCAACTTAGAACAAAGGGAGTACTGTACAAATGAACACGCTATTTTAACCCGACTAGCTTAAATAAAAACCCAAATTATTTTTATATTTCAAAACGGTTACATTAAGTGGGTCATTTTTAATATTATAATTGATCCGCATGAATTTAACCTAAAATACGTATGTAATCTTGTTGAGCAAAGAGGCGGATCAAAAGTGTGGTTTTATCAAAAGGTGTCATTTTTATTTAAATATGGATCATAGAAAGCCTTGATTAACAATTGTAATACTTATGGTTATCATTTTCAAAATTTACTTTTGCATATTAATGTGTTCGTAACTAAATCTGCCTTTAACGTGTCATGCTAAAAATGACAATGTTAAGTTAAGTGTGATTAATATATTCTATTCTTAAGGCTAAGAGATTTATAGGACCTAAACTGAAATTATTCAACCCATTAACCGAAAGCTGAAACCAGATTTATATTTCAACAAGTATAATAGCCAAAATGGTGTCGTGGCTGTACAATTTATTTCAACTTTTGCTTCAGCCAAAACCTGTACAATAGGATAACACTCGCACAAAATACAAAAAAGCATTTTTGTTATTATATTTATATATTTTGTTGTTGTATATTTCATACATCACTCGATAGCTTATATTAATCACCAATTTGTTTGGAAAATGTGTTATTGAATGATTATTATGCAACATCTACAACGCATTCGTTAACCTATTACTATTCCAAATCTGTGTTTGACATAAAGGAGGAAAAACATACGCTCCAACATGCTGTAAACAAAAGCGTGACTTTTGCGGTAGGAACCGAAGACGATGCAGGTTGCATATTGATCTAGCGAATGGTTGGAAACTTACTTTGTCGATAGTCATTCATTGAATATACATTTTAAAATATTTGTATATATATATATATATATATATATATATATATATATTAGGGCTGCGGAAATTAACAATTAATTTCTCGATTAATCGTTAAAAATTTTAACGATTAATTTATTTTAACGATTAAGCGACCCACCACTTATAAATGTACTAGAAGTCAAAAAGTAAAATATTTCGGCCGATAAATATACATTAATTTACGGACAATTGCAAGAAAATGTTTGTTTCTAACTATTGACTGACGTGACTGTTCAAAATGTTGATAACAGTAATTGTGTCCATTGAGAGAAATCGTTTGCTTACCATGCAATGTTCCCTCTAAGTCTAAGCTTTGTTGGTCCGTGTGCAAAGTTTAAAAAAAAACAACTCGTGGGCAAAGGTGCACAACATCAATTTTTGTGTGCAATATTTTACTAAATGTGTTGCGCTGTGATTCTAAACTCCTGCGTGAGTGGGTCAAATATCTGCGCACCCACGCTGCTTAAAGGGAACATTTCTACCATGGTTCTAACACTTCGCTTAAATTTCACCTGCTAATCAAACATCCACTACAGTATCAGAAACTTCAGCTTACACAATCTAAAGCTATTTGATTGATTGTGCAGCTTGTCTGGGTATATTGTCAATAAGACCCGCTCATCACTTGAACCTAATAATGACAATACACTTGTCTGTTTGCGTTGTTGGTTAAAAGATGTCATATAAAGAACACATTCCAGTGTCATTACGATTTTCGACAAGTACGTGTAATAAGTGATACCTATGACATCATGTATTTCAATGTATGGCTTTAATCGAAATTAACGATTAATTAATCGTTTTTTTTTCAAAATTTAATGATTAACTTTAAATTAATCGTTAACAGCCCAAATATATATATATACTATTATATTATAAACATGGCATTCTTTAGTAATAGGTAATGATTTTTTAGCAATGCAATTATTTTTTACGACTGAACTACTGTCAAAACATTACCGAATGTCTAAAGAAATAAATTTAATTTGTTTAAGTTTATAATATAAATTCTTTATAAGAAGATTTTTTGCTCCTTAATGACACTGTTATATTTTTTTAACATTTTACTTTTAATGTATGTTAATAATGTCCGTGTTGTTATAAACATTTTTAATAATTCGCTTGAATGTCTATACTTTCTTAGATATATTTGACGTAGATTTAAGCTCGTCATTAATATTAACATGGTGGTAGTTATTGAAAATGTTTTCGCTGAACCCGTCGCATATTCCTAAAAGAAAGAGATGTTTTTTCAAGAGTAAAAATAAGAGATTATAACAAGCTTACGAATGTAAAACTGAGGAGATAAGAATGATACATTTGTTCACATTGGACATTGCCAATACATTTCGTAAAACCTCTTCTCAGAAACACGAATCAGAAACACCTATCAGTCACAGTTATCATGGCTCTGATCTAGTCTGTCATAATAAGTTTAAAATAAGAAGATGTTTTTCATTTCATTATATGGTTATTTAATAAAAAGTTGACAGTATGTATAATGTTGCTCTGTGACCAAGCATCTATTAACAATACAACTTGAAAGATATGTATATAATAAATGCGTTGATTGACAAAGAGAAACAAAAATGAAAATTTATATATTTCTAATAGGGACACGAACCTAATATTAACTAACAATAGAGAAGCATAAAATTATCGAGGAGAAAGATATCATTGTTTGATGGAGAAAGTAATGTTCTAGCTCTCAAAATGTGTTCAAAGAGATTTAGCGGACTCCGCTCATTATTGTATTTAAGTTTAAGGGGACAATTACAGCAACAATATAATTGCAGGAAATCAATCGTAACAAAAGGTGGTTTTTTTTTAAGTGAAGTTAAGACAATACATTAATTGTCAAATTGTATTGTTGTGTAGTGTGACTAACAGTGTCATTTCCCTTGAACTTCAAAAAAATTTCGAGACGTTGTAATTATTGTTTCAATTACAGTTTACTTTATTAACTTCTTCAAAGTATGGAACCTGAAGCTATAGAAGATGGATAATTTTGATTTGCTCTTCCATTAAAACAAAATAATAAAAATTCAATATTGATTACGTTATAAAATCAAATATGTGTATGATGTGTTATCTACCGAGCTTGTGGTTATGATATACTTTTTTTTGGTTATTTTTCATAAGCATTTTATTCGAGAGATTTTATGTGTTAGGCAGTACATCTAATTGGTTACTAAAAATCCCCAGGATAGTAAAACTGTGTTATAAAAGTTTATTTTTATTTTCTTATTATTTTATTGTTTGTGTATAAATTAGGAAAATAAATTCCGTTATATATATTTACAAAAAAATTAAAAATAAAAACAAAATATTCCTGTTTAAAGAAACAATAATTTGAGAATATTATTTGACTTCACTTTTGAATTCATTAAAAGAAAATACATTAATGTAAATGTAAAAAAACAACTTTTATCGAAATACGTTGATGCTTCCTTTTTTTAAATACTTAACAAGATAAACTAAAGGTTAATTTAAATTATCAATTTAAAAAGACATTAAAATGCAAGTTATTGAAATGTATTTTTAAATATATATGAAAAACAGTTTTAATGTAAAAAAAAGTATATTTACACATTTTGCTTCAGTAATGCCTATCTTTGGATTGGCATTGTGCAAGCCAAACGATCACTTGCTCGTAAGCCCTGGCTAACTAAAACTTGTGAACGCCTCTTCATTTGCCCCCCTATAGGCGATCATCGTCTGGAAAAAATGCATTTCCCACTTTTCAAATGTCTGCGAACATAGCTTTAAAATTCGATTCAGCCTTTCTTTAAAAAAATTTTTTTTAAATCGTACATTTGAAAACAAGAACCAAAACAAAATAAAAATAATACCGGTTTATTATTTTTAGAATTATTTTTTAAAATCCAAATTGAGTATTACTTCAGGAAAATTTTCACCTTATCAGATTTAAAAAAAGGAAAATCAAAATATAGCTACAAATATTATATAAGTTAGTTTAGTTTTTTTGGTTCGAATATATATATATATATATATATATATATATATATATATATATATATATATATATATATATATATATATATATATATATATGTCACTTTAAAACTTTTTTTTTCTTTTTCAACAAGTAGGGAAAGGAAAGTAGATTGGAATATCAATCATATCATACAAGATACGACCCACGGCGTAACATACGCCGCAGACATGCTCATAGATAGTGCAAAGAACAGGTGTTCCTGAAAGGACACAAAGAGCAGCAGAAATAAATGAAAACAACGAGAATGAACGTGGGGGGGTGATCACCGACGCATTGTTGGTCTCGAGATATGCGCACTGCGGTGGTTGTTACCTGCCCCCCCCCAGGCCTTTACTACCATTATCCTATATGTGGAAGAAAATGAGCAGCCCTGAGCCAAATGCTCTTTCTGGGTCTTCCCGGAAGACACCCTTAGCTATCCCGCCCCTCCTCCAAAGGAGCATAACACATGAGAGACGCCCCCCCCCCAAACCCTCCGGAACGGTTGCTTCTGAAGCGGCCGCCTGGGCATACAGGAAAAGGTTGAAGATGCCTCACACTAATCGCTCCGGAAAATTGTAAAAAATGTGGTTTTCTCTATAAGTGTGTCTTTAAAGCAAATAAAAACGCTTGAGAGCTATTCGGAAGTTTTCGGGGTAGTTCGGGGAAGCGCTCGGTATTGTTCGGAAACAATTAGCTGCAGGCTAGTCTCATCTGTCACAACAAATACGGGTACAGTGCAGCACAGATAATCAATCGCGAAGCTTCTCGCCATATTTTTTTGCGATTTTTATGTGTGTCCTTTGACATCGCAGAAAACTGTGTCTCAGTACTCTCTACTGTAATACAGTACATCTGTAGTGACGTACGTAACTTTTGAAACTGTTTATAAACAAAGTGAGTTTCGTTCTAACTGTACAGTGACCATGTTTTCAATACTTAAGCCTTCGAGTTCAAAAGGAGAGAAACGAAAACACGTAACACTGACTCTCAATCAGGAATAAACTTTGTTGTATTTGCATAATATATTTTTAGATTAATTATTAACCTAATTTTTCTTATAATTACGATTTATGTCTGTATGTAGTTAAAAATAACAATGTACATTTGTTTTACTGCAAAGCCTACACTAAAAAGAAGGGGCACCGCCCAATAGACCGGAATTTCCGATAGTCCGGCACCGAGCCAGTCCCGAATGTGCCGGCTTATCGGACTTTTACTGTACTCAAATGTATTAAAATTATTTTTTGTGAAGTAATTCTTAAAAGTCATTAAATGGCAAGCAAACGATTTAAAAAAAAACAAACTATTAAAACAATAAACCCCATCACATGTTTTAATAGACATATTTGATGACTAGTATTAAAATGTCACCTTCTTTTATAAATGACGTGGTGATATGAAAGGGGAAAAAAGTTATCCAAAGTAAATACATATTGATTTGGAATCATTGTTTTTGGTTGGCACACATTTTGTTGTTAACTCCTCCCCTCTAAACAAATTCAACCCTCTAAAAACGTTCATTTTCTGACTTTAAAAAAAGGAAAAATTGCTTAGCCATTGCTTATGTGTGAAAGTTACTTATTTATTATACATTTATCTCATATGTTAATAAATTCGTTATATATTAATGTAAGTTTCCAACAAAAAACAAAATATCGCACACTCATATACAAAAAGGCACTTTGATTTTATTATTGGTATCGTCCCCTTTTGTATCTGACATTCGAAAAAGGGTACTAATTTTCTATGTAACATGAGCAATATTCGTAGAGCATTATTCATTTATCATACCATGCCAGCATTTCCTCGAGGCATATCGTAATGTTTTTTTTTAACAGAGCAGATATATTCCTAAATGGTTTAATGTCGAATGTTGTAATCTCTGCCTAAAAAAGAAGTAAATACGATGGAAAAAAATACGAATTTTGATTGTGGTAGAAATTGATAAAATTGATTTATTTCCTAAACCGAATGAAACATGCAAAATAACTACTTTTTTTATACTCTTTAGTGTTTTGGATCAGTACACGTTCAGAGCAAAAATAGTTATTAAATGTTTATTTATTTTACAGATAAATAAATAACAGAAATGCCCAGCACGCTAGCGATATTACGACCATTATTTATAATTAATTTGATCATCATTTGGTGTGCAGCTTACGGGTGGTTTAAAAGTAAGTATATATTCATTGTTTTTTGTTCTTGTACAGTTTTGCTTAGAAATATTTATTTGTAAATAATGTGTTAATTTAAAAGTTTACTGAATGATAAGAGATTTAATATTAATATTTTGGTCGTACCTATGGTTTCGAGTTGTGTGTTCTTATTTATTAAAGCACCGAAGGATTTATATATAAATAAACATATATATTATAGTTTAAGCCACCAGAGTAGTGACACTTGCTTTATTTTACATTGTTAATTTGTTTATTCATATTTTTGTCTTTTATTATTATTATTATTTTTTAAAATATTTTTTTTTAAAGAGACCAAGGCTAAATTTCAGAGAAAAGAAGAACAAAACGTACAAGTGGCAGATGTCCCACTTGAGATTATCTCACAACGCGAAGAAATAACTGAAGTTGACGAAGCCATTAGTCAAAACCTAGAAACCAACGATAACAACATTTACGATGTAGTGGAGTCTCATGACGCAGCAGAGCCTTGTAACATAAGAAGAGTATCGGATGCAATAAAACGTGACGAAACGTCTCCGAAGACCATTGACAACTATGACAAAGTGGACCACTCTGAGACTAGCACTCATTCATATACCAAGCCAGAAGTCGCACCGGACCAATGTAAGAACCTTAGTACTACAAATGTTTATGGGTACGACAAAATTAGCAACTATGAAACTGGAGTTCAGCCGTATGCGAGGCTAGATGTTGATCTGCAACAAAGTGATAAGACAGTTACGTCAATTACTATTGAACAAAAACATGATTACATCACAATCATTGAATAATTCTATAAAGCTAAATTGAAAAACGAAAACACGTTGGTACATATATAAAATATTAATAACTATATGCGACCAGTGGCGTATCATACGCGACAGACTTGCAAATGGTGCAAAAGGAGCGAAAAGAACGGACATTCAATGCAGCACAAAGAAATGGAAACAACGCGAGTGTTCTTTGGGGTACCGCCGATGCATTTTTGTTATTGAGACATGGAACGGCCGTTAGATACCTGCCACCTACCCTGCACCATCCTCGTTTGACAACCATAAACTTTGATTTGTCGACCCTAGCGAGCTTAGGGTCATTCGTCATGCTTATTTCTGGTGAATTATATTTATAATAGTGTACACCCGTCAAAAATGACGGAAGTTTTCAGCTGACATCTATTTATTTTATAAAAAAATGCACTTTTTAGGGCGCCTATGGCACCGACCTTTTTAAAAAGCCCAACTAACTTGTCCATGTTTGATAAATACGAAATATTAAACTTTCTGAAATGTACACAAAGTATTTTATAATTGGGGTTTATTTTTGTTATTTTATAATTAACCATCATCAAATCCTTTTTTTACATTGATCCCTTTTCCAAAATTAAAATATGAGCGAAAACAATGACGCAATATTATATTTTTTTACAGCGCATTTTTAATTTGCACACCTTTTGATGCATTGGTGCAGTAATTTGGTTTCCCTGCTTTCTAAAATTAGTAGCGTCAGGACAGACTGACTTGCGTGACAATTACAAATTATATAGTTTTATATATATACTAGTTTGTGCTGCGGTGCCGTGGCGCCTGCGGCGCCCCCCTTTTTCAAAAGCCCAACTAACTTGTCCTTGTATGATAAATACGTAATATTAAACTTTCTTAAACGTACACAAAGTATTTTATAAATGTGCAAAAGCCCAAGTAACATATTTTTATATGATAAATACGAAATATTCCTGAAATGTACACAAAGTATGTATATAATATTTTTTTACAGTGCTAATCACCACACGATTTTTAAAGCAATTTTAGAAAGCAGCGCACCAAATTACTGCACCTAAAATACCTCTTATCGAACGTCCGCATGAAATTGTTTAATTATTAATAACTAGCCGGGTTACCCGGCGT
Source organism: Ampullaceana balthica (assembly GCA_944989445.1). Classification (NCBI taxonomy): domain Eukaryota; kingdom Metazoa; phylum Mollusca; class Gastropoda; family Lymnaeidae; genus Ampullaceana; species Ampullaceana balthica. The sequence continues at coordinate 61,774 of CALYLW010001223.1, read as the reverse complement.
CGCACGATTAAAATAATAGTCAACAGATTTTTAAAAAAAATATTTCAATTCATTCATTGAAAAACAATTTAAAAAATAAATTGAAATGTAATTAAAAATAAGTACATGTAATTTATATATTGCTTATATTAAGGCTTGTCGATAGACTATATTTTTGGTTTTTCCGTCTGGTGCAAAAATGAAAAGATTTGTTGGTGACCCAACTCTAGAACATGCCACATATAGCTGTCCGTGGGCAAAGCATGCTTCCTCAAGTACAATGCCTGCCACTTTTAAAGACTGTCCCTGTGCCTTGTTGATAGACATGGCAAATGCAAGCCTGATTGGAAACTGGAGGCGCTTGAAATCAAAAGGCATATCTGTTGGTATGAGTGGAATTCTTGGGATGAAGACATCTTCTCCTTTGGCGCAGCCTGTCAAAATTGTGGCTTCTATTACATGAGGTAAGAGATGCTTGATGCTCAATCGTGTTCCATTGCATAGTTTAGGGGGATCCAAATTTCTCAGAAGTATGATAGGAGCTCCGATTTTAAGTTCCAAGTTATGTGATGGCATGCCAGGAGGATCTAATGAATTCAAAAATTCTGTTGGATAGTAAACAGCTTGGGCCGGATCTGTAACCGTATCAATAGATTTGTAGTTGTTTGAAATGCCTGGTAGAAAATTTTGAATTTGAGAATTGATGCTGTTGACACTTGAATTCTTTGGAGCAAGAATGGCCCTTTCGCACAACCACTCAGGATTTTTAAACTGGTCTTGGATGTTTGGAAAAACGGCAAGTTTCAACTCTTCAAGTGACTTTGCTACAGTGCAAAAATTTGATGGGAAAGAAACTGTTCCTGATGCTGGGTCTACCTGCCACTTTCCATCGCCAAGTTGAAGCAATTGATGTGAGAAGTAGCCTGCTGCATTATCTCCATGTAAATGGACTCTCATGTTGGTGGTCAGAGTCATTTTCTTGACCTGTTTCCACAGAGTTGAAGCTTTGAGGAAGGCATTCAACTCATCGCTTGGTGTTGACCTTGGAATGACAGGCAAAGTTTGTCTAAAATCTCCAGCTAATACCACAACTGTTCCTCCCATTAGTTTTGTGTTTCCTTTTAAATCCTGAAGAGTGTTGTTCAAGGCTTCAAGAGCTCGCTTGTGTGACATTGTACACTCATCCCAGACAATGAGAGAACACTGTTCTAGTACCTTGGCCTTTCCTGATCCTTTTGATATGTTGCAGGTTACATTCTCAGAATGGTTCATGTTCAAAGGTAACTTGAAGGCAGAATGAGCTGTTCTACCCCCGGCAAGCAATGTTGATGCTATGCCAGAAGAAGCAACGGCTAGAGCAATACCTTTGTCTCGTCTGATTGTAGCCAAGAGCAAATTGATCACAAATGTTTTACCTGTACCTCCTGGAGCATCAAGGAATATGATTCCACCTTTTTTTGAGGTAACCAGTTCTAAGATGTGAATGTAGGCAGCTCTTTGATCCTCAACTAAACGTGGTTGATTTTCTGAGACATAGGCCATCAATTCATTTGTGTTATAATTTTGTTCTCGTAGAATTTCACTATTCTGAAGATTGTTTTCATTTCTTTGAGGCGTTGGTAACCCAAACTGGTCAAGGTTCCTTCCTGACATTGATACACACAAATCCTCCAACAACATAAGACACCTTTTGTAAATCTCATTAGAGAACTCAATTAGCAGTGTTTGATTCTCTCTCTTGGTTTGCAACATAATGTCCTCACTCAAATATGTTTTAAATGTATCCCAGAGAGCAAGTGGATTAGAAACAGAGCATGTTGTCAGCAAAATTGAAAACAGATGTCTCAAACGGGTAGGTGATTGAGATGTACATGCCTCCTCCATGGTCAAGACCCAATGGTGATCGTTTTCTAGTAGCCCTTGCATTTGGCAAGCTTCCCTAAATGTAGCACACACATGACCATCAACAGTTTTTAAGTCAGTGTAGGATGTTGGTCCTCTAACAACATGAAGTAGCATCCTCAAAAAGAAGCATTCTGCATTAGATGGGTGAACGGTGTACACACGTCCCAATGCATCTGAAGATTTTATCCCTGGATGATATTCAACATCTGCTCCTTGTTTTCGGCGTTTAAATAATTTTTGAGAAGCATTCCAAGTATAGTACCTTGGAACCACACAATAGAGAATGGTTTTTGCAAAGTCGTCTTGTTGGCACAGTTCAAAAAAAGCTGTCAAAGTTGTTCTTGGTGGCTCCAGAATTTGATGATATATATTTTCTTGGTTGAAGTATACTCTTTGCCCATTTTCAAGATGAACACTCAAGTGAACAACTGTTGGATACCGTTCATGAATTTGGAAATTCAAAATTCTCCAGACTGCTTCATTACTGCTGATGTAACGACCCATTAGAAATTTTTGCACCTCATCTGGATTCTCTTGGTTTCCTTCAAGACAAAAAACGGCCTGGTCACTTCCTTTATTGACGTACTTGCAGATGTATTTGATGGCCTTGACAGATTGGCAAGATTCGACATTTATGTGAGCTTGAAACATTTTTGTCAAAATTGGAGTGTAGGGAACCACCCATCTGTTGTCCATTTCTATTTCTTGATATGTTGAACCAACCTTCATTTTGATTTTTGCAGTAAAACCACCATCTCCT
>CALYLW010001223.1:33512-47738 GCA_944989445.1 Ampullaceana balthica | reverse complement strand
TATTTGAAAGTTTGTATTTTTAAATCCCTTATATTAACTTCGCGGCCGTCTCATCATCTCATCATCTCATCATCTTATGGGCTGGGCGGGCGGAAAAAGAAAAGTCGAAAATGACCCACTTCCAGTGATCCGATCGAGCTGAAATTTGGCACACGGACCCGACTCACCTAACAATGCATCGTATCAAAATTTCAGATCGATCGAACGTACCGTAATTAAATTAATGCATTTTTAGTTTATCCTTATATGAGGTATGTAATTCAAATTCACGTTTTGTTATTGTTTTTTTCCCACGTGAAAGTTTGAGTTGACGCGTTGAGGCGACCCGTCGAAGCGCCGGGGCACTTTTGTTTACATTTTACGTGTCACGCTGAGCTCGGTCAAGCGAATCGGTGACCAGACTTTTCCCCTCTCACCCTCCCCCCCCCCAGGGTTATGAAGCAAACTTGAGTTAAGACAGATTCAGTCAGTAAATGTTTGAAAATAATCAATACTGTTAGTTATGTCTCATATATAAGGGATTTATGGTCAAAAACTTTGTTTTTACGGGTTTGTTTTATTATATTTCACTTTTCAATACTCTAGATTACTTCTAGCATGACTCTTTCTTAAATTTCCATGTTTACTATTGTTACGGTCAGATGTTGTGGTGTGGGGATGACTACGCATAAATGGGGCTGTGAACACTTGTCCTCGTGGAACGGGGGCAAGTGAACTCAAGGTACGTGCAAGTTGTAATGAATTGACAGGACCACGGTCAAAGGGAGACATGGTGATTGACCCAGGGGTCCAGTCAAAACCGGTCGGACAAGACGGGGGTATAATAGGGGTCACATTGTGTGTCGCGGGAGAGTGTTAAGTTGCCAAGTAGCAGGCAGGTGAAAGACGTACGATAGAGTGTGGAGTTTTGTGAACGTGGTCCAATCCGGTCAAGCTGGGCCGAGGACTCTGGATGGTATGACCATCAACTGTAAACTGCCAATTGTACTGTACCATAAATATGTTCAAAGCTTCTGGATGTCATTAAACTTATGTTGAAAGAAAACAACCCAGCGTTGCTAAGTCTTTTACCCGTCTACGTGGTAAATATCTGTGGCTAAGGGGGGACCTCAACCCCTAGACAACGACTCCGCCACAGTGGGGGCCCCGCCGAAAAACCGAGCCATCGGTTCGAGCCAACGCAGCACATCAAGGCACGTCACTAAAGGAGAAACGACGAAAAACACATCAACGAACTGGCCGTACTAGCCATCCCGATAGCAAGATCATCACGAGAGCGTAGGGCTTACACCTCGTAACGACGAGACCAGGGGTGTTGAAGACAGCCGTAGCAGTGATGTTGAAGACAGCCGTAGCAGTGAGGATACAGACATGACAGTGATTGTGCAGAGAACGTCCAAGATGCTTGGGACAATAGTTGAAAAACCTCACGAAAAGTGGACTAAAGAAGTACAATTTCGAAAGAGGGAAATTTTAGTTGAAAATTTGAATAAGAAGAAAAGTAGTGACCCAGATATGCAAGATTGGGTGAAGGTCACTGAACACACCGTGGTCACAGTAGTAACATTAACCTCCCAAGCAAAATGTATTGAATGTAAGGGAAATAAGGATAATGATGGAAATATTGATTGTGCTACTGAATTTCTAGAGTATAGCAAACTTATTGATAGAGATCAGGAGAATATTGAAGATAATGATGGGAAAATTGAGTGTGCTACTAAGCTAAGAGCAGATATCCCACATAGGGATAAAAACAAGCAACTTAAGAAGAAACCCTTCAGTGGAGCCATACAACAATATGACGTGGGCTCAGCTAAACACTGTTGTGAGTTGTTGAACAAAGGTGACGCGTATAACCTCCAAGGACGCAGCAGGGCAAACACGGAGCTCAACAGAAACAATAACAATGACACAGTGCGATCAAGACTGGCCAGAATGCATAGGACCATGACGGACAAATACTCATTGGACAGGCTTACGGCCGGTCTGTTGAGAATATTGGTTTTATTAATAATTGGGGTCCGGTTGAACACATTTAATTGTGTGGTTAGCTCGTGCGTTGGTATATTTTTAGACGCAATGGTCAGCCCTTCGGGTCAAAGAGTACAATTCAAAAGAGGTCAGGGAGGAAAATTCAAATGTAGTGACCGAAGTTATTGGCGAGATTTCAAGGGCGGAAGTAAAGCTAATATGATAAGTCGTGGAGGGGGTGACAGGAGTGATCGGGGAAATTTCAGAGGCGGAGGTATACTTAACCGAAAAAGCCATAGAGGTAGCGACAGGGAGGATCGCAGAGGATAGAGGTGGCAATGGGAAGGGACAGACAAAAGACTGATAGAAAATCACGGTCCCACTAATCCCACTAAGACTACCAGTATACTGACAGATTTTGTAGGGTTGAGTACAAGAATGATCAAAATAGCTAATAATTAAGCCTGGGACAATGACAAATGATTGTAGTTTCCAAATTTTAGGGTACGCTCTTGGTAATGCTAATAAGGGTCGTTTCTTGTTTAGAATGGGAAATATACGAAATGTTCCACCATCAAAAACAATGACTATGATTTTTGATGCATACATTGAATTTGTCTGAGTATTACGGTATAGGAGGGCGCCGTAAATAACACGGAATTGGTATTGTGTCTTCTATGATGATGATGATGATAATTTGTTGAAAATTATGATGAATAATGATAATATTGTTGGGATTGAAGTTGGGGTCTGAGTGACCTTGTACCAGTATCATTGTGAAATGAAATAAAGTGGTTCGTATGTTCATGACAAATGTGTTGATCATATAAGAAATTTTGTGCACTGGAGACCTCAGTCCAAATTTTATGATAAGAGATGTTGTTATGATGATAATGTTTTGATTAGGATGATGATGCTGCTATTTGTTGATAACTATGAGGAGTTATGATAATGTATTTTTGTATTTACTTGGGGGGTCTGAGCGACCAATTCCCAGTATTACTATTATATGAATTGATAAGACAATTCTTATGTGCACGACACATTTTGATTATGTAAGCACAACATGTTTGGAGCCCTCAGGCATTTGGTATAACATTGATAATATGTATTTATTATATGTTATGATGATGAAATTTTTGATTCATGAAAATTTTGCCGATGATTATGTTATGATTATGAATATGATAATTTGTAACCCATTAACTGGTGGTTATAACTGGTCCCAGTAGGGGGGACGATAAATATACATACGAGATCCCGCTATGGGGACAGAAAACATACATAACATGTCCCATAAAGATACAGATGCAAGTATTAATGAAAAGGGACAGAAAATTGGGTGGATAGTGATTGTTGTGACACATGATTAGCAATTAAACCATTGAAGCATGCCATTCATTGTTTGTGAGACATGTTGAGCAATTAAGTCACTGAACCATGACTTTCTTCGCTTGTAAAACATGGGGATCATCTAAATCATTGAACCATGAGATTCTTTGCTTGTGAAACATGGGTGTCATTTAAGTCATTTAACCATACCAAGATTTTTTTTGTATGTGAAGAATATTAATACTTCAAATGTGACAATTTTTTTCTTTTGTATATTGATGTATATATATCGTTAACATTTTGAGTAGTAATAACCTTTGCTACCCTCGAAAGCGAGGTAGTATAGGACTAGACTCGTACGCAGGTACGAAAACCGGGTAGTTCCACAATGTAAATAAAACGATTCCTTATTATGTATTTGGGAATATACACCAGCTATTGTGAACTAATATTTTTGGAAGCTAGCATATTACTGGTGAAAATTCTGTATATAGTGCACATTGCAATTGTTAAATATTGTTAAAATAACTATATATTATTGAAATGCCTGTGTGTGTAAGTATGGGATATATTATTAGTAGATCATGACACACCAAAACCTCAAGACCTTATGTTTATAAACTCGCGACATTCTTGCTAAGGTCGCTCGTGAGGAGGGGGGTGTTACGGTCAGATGTTGTGGTGTGGGGATGACTACGCATAAATGGGGCTGTGAACACTTGTCCTCGTGGAACGGGGGCAAGTGAACTCAAGGTACGTGCAAGTTGTAATGAATTGACAGGACCACGGTCAAAGGGAGACATGGTGATTGACCGAGGGGTCCAGTCAAAAACCGGTCGGACAAGACGGGGGTATAATAGGGGTCACATTGTGTGTCGCGGGGAGAGTGTTAAGTTGCCAAGTAGCAGGCAGGTGAAAGACGTACGATAGAGTGTGGAGTTTTTGTGAACGTGGTCCAATCCGGTCAAGCTGGGCCGAGGACTCTGGATGGTATGACCATCAACTGTAAACTGCCAATTGTACTGTACCATAAATATGTTCAAAGCTTCTGGATGTCATTAAACTTATGTTGAAAGAAAACAACCCAGCGTTGCTAAGTCTTTTACCCGTCTACGTGGTAAATATCTGTGGCTAAGGGGGGACCTCAACCCCTAGACAACGACTCCGCCACAACTATGTCAGTTGCTGATAAAATATTGACAAAAGCAGGTGCTCCCGGACAGTACAATGATAATAGGAAGACAGAAGGGATCATCTTTATAGTTGAGACTTGTATCAAGGATATGTCTAACTTTGAAAAAAATCCAATAAAATTTATAATCGTCAAAAAATTGTAATCTTACTCTTTTGCCTGATAAAGTGTTCTGATAATTAAATCTAAAGTATGCCGGGACTGAGTATTGAATAAAACAAACCTTATGTTTGCTGTGGCTGAGTATTGAATAAAACAAACCTTATGTTGGCTGTGACTGAGCATTAAATATAACAAACCTTATGTTGGCTGTGACTGAGCATTGAATAAAACAAATCTTATGTTTGCTGTGACTGAGCGTTGAATAAAACAAAACTTATGTTGGCTGTGACTGAGTATTGAATAAAACAAACCTAATGTTGGCTGTGACTGAGTATTTAATAAAAAAAGCTAATGTTGGCTGTGACTGAGTATTGCATAAAACAAACCTTATGTTGGCTGTGACTGAGTATTAAATAAAACAAACCTAAATTTGGCTGTGACTGAGTATTGAATAAAACAAACCTTATGTTGGCTGTGACTGAGTATTGAATAAAACAAACCTTATGTTGGCTGTGACTGAGTATTAAATAAAACAAACCTAATGTTGGCTGTGACTGTGTATTGAATAAAACAAACCTTATGCTGGGTCTGCATTTAACAGAGGGGTTTGGGTTTATCGTTTTGATTTTAAAATTACTAGGGCTGTTATCAATTAATTTAAATTTATTCGTTAACCTTTGAAAAATTATCGATTAATTAACCGATAATTTCGATTAAAGCCTAAAATTGAAATTTAGTACGTCATTAAACTGAATATTTCTCAAGGACATTGAAAATTAAGAATATTTTTATCTAAATTTTATGATAATGTGTAGATACTTGATCGGATGTTTGTGCTGAAGGTGATCCGTCAGCGATGTATTTGATCCTTTAAAAGAGAATTGTTTATGGCAGTGAACACAGTAAACATTTTCACCATCTTCGACTTTGCCATCCGCAGTTAGCTTAAAAACAAAATTTTTGCTAAACTTTCTAATTATATGTTTAAATTTAATTGCACTGCTGCTGTCAGCCATTTTTTAGTTGACGTCTGTCGGTCCACATAAAGTAATAAAATAAATTATAATATTACGCGGGAGAAGTTTGTACGTAAAAAATATATAACTTATTATTAATTATTAATTATTTATTAATAAAACATTTTAAAGATATTATAAATATTTTATTTAATTTTAATCGAATTTGTATCGATTAAAATAATTTTAATCGATAAAAATGTTAACGATTATTTGAGAAGATAATAGTTAATTTCCGCAGCCCTAAAAATTACGTAAACTTATCGTTAACGGTATCCTTAGAGTTTACGATATTCTATTACTAAATAACTGTACGTCATTAACACTAACTTATCGCTGTGATAAGTTATCTTAAAGACATTAACACTAAGTTATCGCTGTGATGAGTTATCGTAAAGACATTAACACTAAGTTATCGCTGTGATGAGTTATCGTAAAGACATTAAAACTAAGATATCGCTGTGATGAGTTATCGTAAAGACATTAACACTAAGTTATCGCTGTGATGAGTTATCGTAAAGACATTAACAATAAGTTATCGCTGTGATGAGTTATCGTAAAGACATTAACACTAAGTCATCGCTGTGATGAGTTATCTTAAAGACAATAACAATAAGTTATCTCTGTGATGAGTTATCTTAAAGACATTAACACTAAGTTATCGCTGTGATGAGTTATCGTAAAGACATTAACACTAAGTTATCGCTGTGATGAGTTATCATAAAGACATTCACACTAAGTTATCGCTGTGATGAGTTATCGTAAAGACATTAACACTAAGTTATCTCTGTGATGAGTTATCTTAAAGACATTAACACTAAGTTATCGCTGTGATGAGTTATCTTAAAGACATTAACACTAAGTTATCGCCGTGATGAGTTATCGTAAAGACATTAACACTAAGTTTTCGCTGTGATGAGTTATCGTAAAGACATTAACACTAAGTTATCGCTGTGATGAGTTATCGTAAAGACATTAACACTAAGTTATCGCTGTGATGAGTTATCGTAAAGACATTAACACTAAGTTATCGCTGTGATGAGTTATCGTAAAGACATTAACACTAAGTTATCTCTGTGATGAATTATCTAAAGACATTAACAGTAAGTTATCGCTGTGATGAGTTATCGTAAAGACATTAACACTAAGTTATCGCTGTGATGAGTTATCTTAAAGACATTAAAACTAAGTTATCGCTGTGATGAGTTATCATAAAGACATTAACACTAAGTTATCGCTGTGATGAGTTATCGTAAAGACATTAACACTAATTTATCTCTGTGATGAGTAATCGTAAAGACATTAACACTAAGTTATCGATGTCCTGAGTTATCTTAAAGACATTAACACTAAGTTATCTCGGTGATGAGTTATCGTAAAGACATTAACACTAAGTTATCGCTGTGATGAGTTATCTTAAAGACCACAGTTTAACGTTTAATTAAAGCAGCAGATTGCAAGCAAATAAACGTTCAATTACCGTACGATTTTTTTACAGTGTGTCTGTTAAATTTTTATATTATTTGTATTGACTGTTAGTTTTGTCTGTCTATTTGGGTTTTCTGTCTTATTGTTATCTCTCTGTTATTGTTGTCTGTTAGATTTTTCACCGACAGAAATGTAAGCTTGTAAGGTTTATAAAATCCACTTATTTAAATTGTATGGTTAGATATTCACAGATGTCCCAGACAACGGAGCGCAACATAATAAACATTGAGATAATTTTAATGAGATGTTCGAGTCATATATAGCATAATTACATAAATGTACAATAATGCAGTTTAAATTTAAAAGTGACACTTACTAGGACGTGAATTGCCCGTCTTTTGGCTAGCTATGTTGTGAGTACATCTTTAAACATTGAGAAATACGCAATGTGGTTGATCTGTAAACAATGACGAACGTGCGCTGTGGGTGATCTGTAAACAACGACGAACGTGCGCTGTGGGTGATCTAGCTCTGGTACTAAGTCAAATATATATTTATGTAATACAATTCTCTTACTCTTTAATAAAATATCAAAATATGTTGCTCAATGAGGTAATTACAAGACAATTGATTTTGGTAAATGTAAAACGCTGGTGTGATATGGGTTATCTCTGTCTGTTATTAATTCTCAGAAAGATGTCAGAAACTAATGTACACGTTATTGTTGTCTGTCCTGATTGTCTGTAAGATTGGTCTGATTGTTATTGTTGGCTGTCCTGATTGTAAGAATAGTCTGATTTGTATTGATGTCTGTCAGTCTTAGGATGTCTATTATTATTAGGGTTGCCTGTCTCTTAGATTTGTCTGATGGTTGGTGTTGTCTGTCTATAAGATTGATCTGATTGTTAAGGTTTTCTATCAGTCAGAGATCACTGAGTGTTTGTTTTTCCTAAATGTCAGAGATGTCTAAGAGTTAGTATTGTAAGTATGTAAAGTTATCTGTTTGTGTTGCCTGGCTGACTGCAAGAGTTGTCTAATTGTTAGTGTTGTCTGTCATTTTGATTGTGTTCTGATATTGTTAGTGTTGTCTGTCATTTTGATTGTGTTCTGATATTGTTAGTGTTGTCTGTCATTTTGATTGTGTTCTGATAATGTTAGTGTTGTCTGTCATTTTGATTGTGTTCTGATATTGTTAGTGTTGTCTGTCATTTTGATTGTGTTCTGATATTGTTAGTGTTGTCTGTCATTTTGATTGTGTTCTGATATTGTTAGTGTTGTCTGTCATTTTGATTGTGTTCTGATATTGTTAGTGTTGTCTGTCATTTTGATTGTGTTCTGATATTGTTAGTGTTGTCTGTCATTTTGATTGTGTTCTTATATTGTTAGTGTTGTCTGTCATTTTGATTGTGTTCTGATATTGTTAGTGTTGTCTGTCATTTTGATTGTGTTCTGATATTGTTAGTGTTTTCTGTCATTTTGATTGTGTTCTGATATTGTTAGTGTTGTCTGTCATTTTGATTGTGTTCTGATATTGTTAGTGTTGTCTGTCATTTTGATTGTGTTCTGATATTGTTAGTGTTGTCTGTCATTTTGATTGTGTTCTGATATTGTTAGTGTTGTCTGTCATTTTGATTGTGTTCTGATATTGTTAGTGTTGTCTGTCATTTTGATTGTGTTCTGATATTGTTAGTGTTGTCTGTCATTTTGATTGTGTTCTTATATTGTTAGTGTTGTCTGTCATTTTGATTGTGTTCTGATATTGTTAGTGTTGTCTGTCATTTTGATTGTGTTCTGATATTGTTAGTGTTGTCTGTCATTTTGATTGTGTTCTGATATTGTTAGTGTTGTCTGTCATTTTGATTGTGTTCTGATATTGTTAGTGTTGTCTGTTATTTTGATTGTGTTCTGATATTGTTAGTGTTGTCTTTCATTTTGATTGTGTTCTGATATTGTTAGTGTTGTCTGTCATTTTGATTGTGTTCTGATATTGTTAGTGTTGTCTGTCAGTTTGATTGTGTTCTGATATTGTTAGTGTTGTCTGTCATTTTGATTGTGTTCTGATATTGTTAGTGTTGTCTGTCATTTTGATTGTGTTCTGATATTGTTAGTGTTGTCTGTCATTTTGATTGTGTTCTGATATTGTTAGTGTTGTCTGTCATTTTGATTGTGTTCTGATATTGTTAGTGTTGTCTGTCATTTTGATTGTGTTCTGATATTGTTAGTGTTGTCTGTCATTTTGATTGTGTTCTGATATTGTTAGTGTTGTCTGTCATTTTGATTGTGTTCTGATATTGTTAGTGTTGTCTGTCATTTTGATTGTGTTCCGATATTGTTAGTGTTGTCTTTCATTTTGATTGTGTTCTGATATTGTTGTTGTTGTTTTGCCAGTTAAATCTATAATAAATTAGAAAAAAAACACCTTCAGCATATATTTAAATGGATATACAATCATTGTTTGATCCACGTTTGAAATCAGATATACATAAAAGAAACAATTTAGAAATAACAAATCGTTTTATTTTCATATCTGACGCGCAATGGAATTGTATTGTCCATGAACGCCGCACTAAAAAGCACAGCTATCGACATACATAAAATGCGATTGTAATTGAGACAATTTAAGCGACAAGATTAATGAGTGGATCATTATATTATTTTCTTAACTTCTGTGAAATTGCAATCTACAAGTCTATGTGACATTGTGTTACTTATTTGTATTTTTCCACTTTGTATTCCATCTAAGTCAATGGTATGTATAGAAATCTTTAATATCTAGACAAAATATATTTTTATAATCCTATTTATTTCAAACTAAGAAAACTAAATATTTAAATACATTTACTGTCATGTATTACCATGCTGGATTGACGAAGTCCATGTATTGTTAAATTTCTTATCTGAAAACGATATGTTTATCTAAGTGGCACGCCACTTGACTTCGATCTGTTTAATAAGGGATAACATTTCAATGAATTACCACGATTCTCCTACCACCAGTGTAGACTGAGTTCGATTTAAACAATTTCTATCACTATTCATCTTGTCCGCTATAAATTATATATATATATATATATATATATATATGTACGCATATATATAGTTATGAAGAATCTGGATGTCTGTTTTTTTATTCTTTTTATGGCCTAGTTATTGCTTATGATGTAGCCCTACCTCCCATGTCATGTCTGTTTGTATGCCTTTTTGGCCTAGTTATTGCTTATGGTGTAGCCCTACCTCCCATGTCATGTCTGTTTGTATGCCTTTTATGGCCTAGTTATTGCTTATGGTGTAGCCCTACCTCCCATGTCATGTCTGTTTGTATGCCTTTTATGCCTAGTTATTGCTTATGGTGTAGCCCTACCTCCCATGTCATGTCTGTTTGTATTTTATGCCTAGTTATTGCTTATGGGTAGCCCTACCTCCCATGTCTGTTTGTATGCCTTTTATGGCCTAGTTATTGCTTAGGGTTTAGCCCTACCTCCCATGTCATGTCTGTTTGTATGCCTTTTATGGCCTAGTTATTGCTTATGGTGTAGCCCTACCTCCCATGTCTGTTTGTATGCCTTTTATGGCCTAGTTATTGCTTAGGGTTTAGCCCTACCTCCCATGTCATGTCTGTTTGTATGCCTTTTATGGCCTAGTTATTGCTTATGGTGTAGCCCTACCTCCCATGTCATGTCTGTTTGTATGCCTTTTATGGCCTAGTTATTGCTTATGGTGTAGCCCTACCTCTCATGTCATGTCTGTTTGTATGCCTTTTATGGCCTAGTTATTGCTTATGGTGTAGCCCTACCTCTCATGTCATGTCTGTTTGTATGCCTTTTATGGCCTAGTTATTGCTTATAGTGTAGCCCTACCTCCCATGTCTGTTTGTATGCCTTTTATGGCCTAGTTATTGCTTACGGTGTAGCCCTACCTCCCATGTCTGTTTGTATGCCTTTTATGGCCTAGTTATTGCTTATGGTGTAGCCCTACCTCCCATGTCTCTTTGTATGCCTTTTATGGCCTAGTTATTGCTTATGGTGTAGCCCTATCTCTCATGTCATGTCTGTTTGTATGCCTTTTATGGCCTAGTTATTGCTTATGGTGTAGCCCTACCTCCCATGTCTGTTTGTATACCTTTTATGGCCTAGTTATTGCTTATGGTGTAGCCCTACCTCCCTTGTCCCATTCAAATGATTATTAATTTTTTTATTTTTTTTTATTTTGGTTGTAAATTTACCTCTACAGTATAAAAGACAATTATATAAATGAAGAAATTGAAGGCTCTTAACAACTATCATTTACAACTCCTTATATAAAGTGATTAACTTTATATCTCTTTATGACACATAAATAAGGGGTCCCCCTTTTTTTTTACTGTAACCTCTCTGTGTTCAACCCTCCCTCTCTTTCTATTGTGATCTCTCACTCTGTTCACCCCTCCAGCTCGGTTTGTACTCCTCGTTATTTTCTTTCTCCCTGCTAATTTGATCTTGGGAAAGAAATAGTGGTAACATTTCAGTGTTCATGTTTACTAAAAAAGAATTACAAAAACCCTTTAACCCCTCAAACGTTCTCTCAGTTTTTCTGCTTGGTTCCAAGTAAAAACAATGTTTGAGTTTCTAGTATTGATGTATCCTACTGTCCACACAATCAACTTGAATTGGTACCATACAAAGTGAATAAATGTCAGAACTTTAAAGTCTTTATATTTGCTAGTGCCGACAAAATAATATTTAATTACGACCACACAGAGTAAGGGAATGTGACAGTTTGTAAATGTTTAAAACCAATTAACGCCAATTAAATTAAACTTGCCTATTACTTGTAAAGTAAATAAATATCTTAATTTATAGGCATTCAATATATTAATGTAATGTTACCGTCGTTGAAATAAAGACAAAATTTATAAAAAAAATATTTGTAAAATATCATGCTCAAGAGGCAATGATATTCAGTGTTACATTCAAAATGATATAGTTCTACTGATAAATTGGTGTACAAGGTTACTTAGAAAATGATATAGTTCTATTGATATATTCAGTGGGTTTAATGAGTCTATAATAAAAAGCCAATAGGACTATAACAATTTATTGGGTAACCCCTAAGGTGGTAGGTCATGCCAACACAACTCGAGGGTTTGAGGGAGCGTCGTAAAACTGCTAATAGCCGAAAACACAATTTGTAAGCTTTATAATACTGTAAAGTGTAAACATATTATTTTTAAAAGGACTATGATTAGATATTACAAGTCAAAACGACACGGAGTATTCATTTTACAGGTGAATTTATGTGCAAATGAACAGTCCAATATAATGCTTATAACGCTATATACCTAATGGTCAGGCCAGAATAGATATAATGATAAATTGGAGATTTAAAAAAAACCAAAATAAAAACAAAACAATCCGACATGTAAAACTACTTATGATATAGATATCATAAGTGTTTAATGTAAAAACATTTTTTAAAATAGATTAGCAGTTTAAATTACGTTATAGTATGTGTAATGTCAAAAAGACCAGGTTGTTAATGAAAATTACTAATGATAACAGTATCAGTAAATATGAAGTCATGTTTACAAACACTTACATCTTATCTATACAGACGCTCCTTCTATGCAGAAGATAGTTGCGTCCACAGACCATGACAGATGATCTGTTGGCAAGTGAAGCAGCATTCACAGGCCACGGCTTTGTGGGTTCCACGCATTACCCAGCCGCCTAACACTACAGTGTTAGGTACCCATTCGGAGCGGGGTGACTCAGGGACGCCCTAGGCCCCGGTAACAAGCCCTTGCCTTCACAAGGATTCGAACCCGTGACCATCGGTACGACAGTCCAGTGCGCTGCCACTCGACCACCGCGTCCCCACTTACAGTTAGTAATGTAAAGTTTGTTTGTATTCTGAAGTGACTAAATGAATTGTCGACTATAATATTTCGAAAATACAAACATTGACAGCAGTTGGTTTTAATTTGATTCAGTTTATGATTGATATGAGAAACCTAGTGTTTCATTGAGTTATTAAATTAGACTCGAAGTCAAGTGGCATGCCACTTGGATGAAAATAAGGTTAATTTTTTGTTTAGTTTCTTCCCTCTTACAATATTAGAACAAAACATTTATTTTTCTTATGTAAATAGATTTTGCCGTTTTCATATTTTTTAAATAAAACTGATTCTAAAAAAATTATTATCTTCCCTTGAATTAAATATCGGTAAAAATGAGAGAAGTTTTAAAACAATATAATATTTAAGTAACATAAGTTTTAACTTACTGCCCCACTGAAAATTAAATAGCATCATAACGAAATTTATAATAGAGATTTTACGATTTATGTAAGTGGCACGCCACTTGACTTCGATCCCTAAATTTAGGGTTAACATATCTATACATTGTAATGATTCTCCTACCACGGTATATCCTGAATTTAATTAAAACAATGTCATGTCCGTATTCATATTAAAAAAAAAGTATTTAATATGTCATTGTGTTAAGGAAGCTGAGCATCATTACATAAGAAAATCTTTACTTAAAACAAAATTAATTGAAACGGTATTTAAGTTCTATGACCCATAGCATTAATCACTTCTGTATTAGAAATTTTTTGCTGTATGTGAATTAGAATTCATTCATGTAAAAATAAAATTCAAAGAAATTTAAAAAAAAACAAAAAAACTATTTATGTAAGTGGCACGCCACTTTACTTCGATCCCTAAATTTAGGAATACAATGTCAATGAAATGCAATGATTTTTGTACCTATCCGACAACTCTAAATAAAATAAAAAATCTATTTATTTAAAAAAAAAGAGATTTTACGATCTTTATATTAAATTTACAAATTTTTTTGATTTCAAGTAAAACTTCATATTAAATACATCAGCACCAGTGCTTTGTGGTGCAGCTCTGATGGGAAATAAAATGAATACATTATATGCACTTTGATATCACACAGCTCCAAAGTATTTATTCCTTATTTACAAACCAAATGTATGCCTATTTGTACATTACTATGCATATAACTTTTTTTAAGCGATTGGGGTATTAATTATATATGCTCGGATTAATGATTTACATTTCCATTTAGTTTTCTTCTTACATAAATTTATAAACTGGTATGTCATACGACCACAACGTGTTATGTCTCTTTTAAACAACTAAAATGTTTAATGGACGCTCTATGACAGGATTTTAACAAA